>VWPU01014059.1:864526-939107 GCA_013398955.1 Callaeas wilsoni | reverse complement strand
AGTTGTTCATTTTTATAACAAGTGTTAACACAGCTGAGAAGGAGACTTGTCAAATTTCTATCTTGCCTGAGACTAGTGGTATTTATAAAAGAAATCTTTTAGACTACGTTTGTCAAACCAACCTAACAAGTTTTATGTCTTGGAAACCTTCATAAAAAGCTTCATACAGTATCAGTGTTCATTAGTGCCTACACTGTATAGAGGAAGCAAAAATATGGCTGGAAAAATATAGATCATAGATTCTGCTGAGATTTCACCATCCAAATTTCATCAATGGCAATAACAATCATTATTGAGTAACTACACTTAAATCGCTGAAGTTCATGGAAGAACACGTTTTCTTTCACACATGAAATATACTGAGCAGCACCTTAAAATGGTAACCAGATCATCGAATTCTCTGCACTTGCTAAGGAGATACTGGTACATAACTCTCAGGGAGCATATCAGCTGAATATCACTAAATACTCAAACCTGAATAGTTATGCTGATTGTTTTAAATGTAGATATTATTATAACATCTTATTCTTTTCCACTTTAAAGAACGAAAACACACACTGTCTTTGAAATCAAGAGAATGATGAGACAGAATTTAAACCCATGATACCTGCTCTTTGCTCACAGCCAGTCAGAGGCCCCAGTGGGTCTCAAACAAAAATCAAATGCTTGCCACTTAACCTTGAATTTTGATCTCTCTACAGGCACACAAGAAGGTGGGTAAAATACAAGCAATCCATAATGTCATAAAGGTGATTATTATATGTAATAAATCTGCATATTTCTTGTATCTTGTAAGCTAAAGAGCACTTCCTACTTATTAAAAAAAAAGGTTCTGACATTATTACTTTGATTAAATCTGAATATTTTTCCACAAGCAAACCAATTTTATTTCATAATACTGTAAGTAAAACTAGGAAACTTTATTGGTTCCATCATTTTTCTTGCTTACTAAGGCATCTCTAGAAGTCAGTCCTTAGCCGTAAAATGAATACTACCATTGACACGAAGTTAATATTTCAACGCTATCTACAGATAATGGCTATAAAAACAATATTCCAGATATGTTGGTTGTTTTCTTGTTTTTATGTTCTTAGCATCTTGTGTTCAAGCCAAAAATTGGCCGTCATGGTTTTGTTGCCATCATACATTATTCATGCTCAATACGTCAACTCAAAATTGTTTTTTCTTTTTTTCTGGCAGCCATAGTACATGGAAATATCTGTCACATTCTAATCTGCTCCATATCTCAAAGTGCATATGCATTTTTTTGCAAAATAAAGCACTATTTATTCTAATTTATTTGAAATCAGAATAATGAGTAAATATCAGTTATGAAACATTTGAGTTTGACTGTGACCTAGGTCGCAGACCAAATCAATAAATATTTTAGTCCAAGCCTGATACTGTGACACTTAAAAAAAGAAAAGAAAATAGCTTGGCTTAATTGAGCTGGAAGTGTCTGAAAGAGAATACAGTAACCAGTCATTTACTTTCATATTTTCTGATAAAAATAGCATATTGAGAAAATCTAGCTTGAAACACATTTACTGTTTCGCTTGGTGGACTTATAAGATGAATAAGTATGTTTTGGGGTTTTTTAATAACTTCTCTTTATTTTAGTATGGACTTTTTTTTCATATTTTTCTTTCACACTGTACTTATTATTGCTATTTCCACCAGAGCCAAAGGCAACAGATATTCATGCATTAGTTATTACACTTATTAAAAAATAATGTCTCCTAAGCACATACATTTTGACAGATTTCCTCGTACACTCAACTCATCATTATGGGATCATTTATGTCCTATGAATTTTGAATCTGCCCTGGGTGATTCTATCAGCAGATTTGAGTTTGTGATACTGCTCCATAGGATAGAACTACTATGAATCAAATGAAAAAATGTGAAGTGTTAAAATATATTGTGTTCTGAAATCTATTGAAAATATCTTATGGATTTAACACACAGTTAGGTGTTAAATGGTGTAAAAAAATACCTCAGCAATAATCTGGTTACTTTTTAGTACCTCATTATTGTCACACAGTGGACTAGGCTAAACAGTGAAGAGTTACAATGCCTAATAGATTTCAGAAAGATTTTCAATCCATTTTTTCTTGCTACAGTTAGTGATGGTATTATTCTAACAAATACTACAAATTTCTTAAAATAAAAGGATATTGAAAAGATGTACAAGGAGACAAGAAGCAGATATTTAATTTTTTTATCCCTTAACTGCATTGTAGTTCAGAAGTGAGATCATAATCTCTGAATCTTTTATTTTCCCTTAAAACTACATCCAAACAGGGTACAAAATCACTAAGAAATGCAGCTATAAATCAGATTTTAAAGGTGAATTTTAAATCTTATTTTGGGTAAGATGATGCAGGTGAGACTCACTGTATGACTTTTTCATGGGGTTGGTATCTTTTACAGAGATTAAAATAAAAATATTCTAGCCTGTTTAGTGATTCTTCTAAACTTGACCAAAAGTACTTAGAAGAAGGTTTTACCACACATTTTAATGAGACAAGGGTGAAGCAACGTGGGATTTTTGGAAAGCAAAACTATTTCTGCTAGTAACCTACAAGATGTGTCTTTTAGACTGTTTCACTTGTGTGGAAAGTAGTGTGGGGAGAGAAGGGAACGATCTTGCCCTACTACTACCTCGGTTTTTTAAGTTCCCATAGTCGTCTTTGTATTTATGCAGCTTTCATTCTGCTGATCTTTATATGAAAAAATAATCAAAGAAATTATAGAGAGACTGTCAAAGTTTCTTATCGCTTTTCAAGCAAATAGACAACAGTTTTATCGTCTTTTCATGTGTTATTCCATCATTGTGAATCAGCCTTCCTAAAAGGTGATTATAATGACATTTTTATGAAATTGCTTTAAAATTATGATTGATATTTTATGACCAGCATAAATCAAAACAATATTCTGTGAGGCCAACTCGTTCTTTTCTTTGCTTGATTGCTTAATTTGGATAGAAAGAACAATTTTATAAAGAAATTCAAAGTTGCATTACATGTGCATACTGAAATGTGAAGAAAATGTAGAGTTCAAAATTAAGCATAAAGAGAGCAGATAAGAATAAAACCAATGAATTTAAATAAAGCCATTTCAAGTCTTGGTTTTTGCTGGTGTGTTCTTGCCACATCAGAACATCTGAAGAACAATCAGTCGAACCAGAATAATCAAATAATTCCCCTGATATTTATGCTCAATTCAAAGACACCATGTAAGTAACTTCTTAGTTGCCCCTATTTATTTATTTGTGTTTCATCTTTATAGCTTGAATTTTTAGTCAATTTTGACAATTTTATTGAATAAAATACCTAAACTCCTAATTATCTTGAGTGATTCTTCTACAAGAACACCTACCTGAGTCTGAGGAAGAGAGTAAATATCCTTTCAAGGTGCTTAGAGTAGAGGGTCCAAGAACCTCAGCTATGGAATTTAGGTGCCTGAGTAATTTCTAGAATCTAACACTTCTTTGCCTATGAAAGGTCAGGTGTCAGCAATGAAACCAGACGCAGTGCAGGAGAATATTATGCAAGACCACACAGCACCACACAAAACCTCTTAATCTACCTTGCCCCTGGTCCACAGTTGTGTTCATTCAAGACTGCAAAACAAATCCTCTGAATTATGTCAGAATGATTTGCAGCTGCAGAGAGGCACTATCATTGCTGGCTGGAGGCACCAAATGAATTTTCACTTCTGTGAAAGTACATATTACACTGAGAAACTAAAACTCAGTATACTAGAACGATGCATATTTGATGCCCTTTCTTTAGCTCTCAAGTGAATATTTTATAAACACATACCAGAAATGAAGTTTTAGGTTCAAAACTTAACATTCAGCATTTGGTTTGAAAAAATCCAAAAACAGCTAAAAGGTTGAAGTGAGCAGTTTTGGTGTGCAGAGACTGTAATTATTCCACAAATCACCTGGGACATAAAGTCTGAATTTTAGTTTCTAGTGGGATTTCAAGAAATTTTCTAGATGGTCTATGAAGTCAAATACAAAGACAGATCTGAAGCTGCAGTTCTGTATACAAGCATAAGAAAAAGAAATATTATTACATATTCCTTTTCCTGTGCCATTGCATTAAAACTTGTTATAGACTGATATAATCATAGGTATTGCCTGACAGTTAAACACATAGAGGGGTGTATAAAAAAATAATCTAGGTTTGTGAAGTCAGGTCTTAGTTATGGGTATAAAATAAAGAGAATATTCCATAGTTCTGTTGTGATCCATGATGGTAGCTCAGCTATTGTGAATTGCAAAAAATGCCCATGAGGTTTCCACAAATATTTAGAAAGAAGGATGAATCCTCATGAGGAAAGAGTCAAACCCCTGCCTTGAATATAATTTTGGCTTGCAACTTTATGGTGCTTTCCCAGCTACTGGATTTAATGTTTGTCTTCATTACTGTAACTGAAAACAAGAGCTGATTTTATATTTAACTGCTTAACATTCCCTGTGACGGAAATGTTAATAAGATGCTGGACTGCAGAAAGGGCCTGGTTATAGACATTCTAAACCGATGACCAAAGGAAGTCAGTAGAGACTGGGAATCTAGCATTCTTAAACAAAATTCATGGGGGTGAAATTTTGACCCCTATGAACGTAAAAGTTCAAGGAACTTCAGTGAAACCAGGATTCATGGTAAATCTCAGAAAGTAGGTACCCAAGATGAAAAGTGCCCAAACCAAGAGGTCCCTTTGTAAAACTCGCATTTGAATGACATACTAGAATTCACACAAGGAGTCATTGTCAAGACTGAGATGAGCTCATGATTTCCTGGCTTTCACTGATTGAAATTACTTCTTAGAACTGGCTAGCATGGCAATAAAAGCAAATTTTGCACTGCAATCATTTCTGATACTGTGTTCAACTTTATAAAATATGTTCCTTGGGGGTGAAATTAATGAGCAACACATAAAGACTGGTTATTCACACCTTATGCAGCTGCACTTACAAGAGGATTGGGAAAGATGAAATCCAGCCTCAATACAAGGAGATGATGTGCTGTGGCCAAAATTCAGGGGGTTGTGGCTTTCATTTAACCTTATAGGCTGAAGTAATATCTGCTGAATTTCTGTGTGTTCTTCATAAGAATTCCAAGTGACTTGATCTGACATTTGCAGCTCTTTTCCAAGCTTATTCCTAAATGCCTTGCCACAACTCATTTTGATGCATAACCAGGCTTTCTTCCCTGGCTTTTATACAGAAGGAATACATTTCTTCTTCTCATAAATACTTTATCAACAGTTTCTGTGTAGGATTTACTTATTGCACTTCCGTGAGCTTAATGACTTCAGTGAAGTCATGGAAAAGCCCACAGAAAATGGTTTAAAAAGATTCCTCTGGCATTATCTATGTTGTATGGACAATAATGATCTTTCATACAGAGTGTATCCTTTCACTGACAGACCAATCACTAGCATATGCAAGGTTTACCAGTTAAATGTGACCTGTGGAGAACAATCAAGTGTGAAGGAAGAGTAGCATATAGATGTAGTTACAGATGTTACCATCTTCCTTATGAAAGACACAAAAAATTTTACTCGTCAGGAGTCTTCTGTGGTCTAACTACCAATTTTATTACATTGAAAATTCTTCCAAAAGTCAATAGGATTTGGACTGCAGAAAGACTGGGAATTAACTACAGAGCCTGGTAGTACACTAGAATCACTGGATCATATACTCACTAAGGTGCAATAGCACTTGTAAAAACCTGCTTTAAATTTAATTTTTGCTATGCTAATCTCAAATGAAGTACTCTCTTACTCACAAGTCACATTTTGTGTATTTCTAAGTAGTCTTCTCTGATGATATCTCTGACAGATTTCCTGTATGGTGAGACATCATTTACTACATATCTAAATGATATATTGGAGTTAGCTCAATGTCATATAAACAGGGATACTCCATGTCTAAGACCAGGCAAAATACTTGTTAGCTTGTCTCCAACACTACTGCAACACTTCAGTACTATAGTAATTGCAGCAACTGCATGACCTGCAGTACAAGAGTATTTCGGAGTGGAGAGCAGAATGTGAGCATGTCAGAACACCAGTGTAGGCATGCCCAGTGCTGTTAATTAGGGTAGGAGATCCTATCTTCTTAACTCTGTAGATGAAGATAAGGAAATATTTTCAACCAAGGAAGATGAGACTCCCAAGCTTGTCAGAAGTAAGGACTATACAGGATATGGTTAATAAGAAATTATTAATAAGAAAATAGGTTTAATGGATTGATCTTGAAGAGAATTGCACCATACTTTATTATCCTACTTGCAGACTCCTTAGATGAACTCCTAAAAATAGCTAAAGGTAATGCAAACATCCTCTGAACGTCGTTTGATTCCAAAGAAAGACACCTTGATAACAACAGATGTAGAACTATAGTTCTAGAAAAATATTTGCTTCAACTAACAAATGGGGATGGCTTTTCTTAAAATCCCTCTTGGATTACCCCGCCTACTGTGTTTGATAGTAGACTCTTACAGTAGTATAAATATGACAAACTATTTAGGACTTCCTATTTTAACCACATTGCAAAAGAATCACTGTTCAGTTAAGCATGTACCATCATTGCTTCATTAAAAAGATTAATTTGTGTTTTCTGTGTATTTTCATGACTAATTTGTAGCAAACATAAACAACCCTCCTCAAAAGTTGTTAGTTTAAGGTAGCCTTTTAGAAATCACCAAAATAAAATAGACTACCAGACCAAGAAAAAGAAATCCCTGAAAACCTAGAAGACATCTGCTTGGAGAGATGGTTTAGACATTTTCTAATTGTCAACTTCTATAAAAAACAGGTGAAATAATTTTCCTTCTTTTTTGACAATTCTTTTGTAGTACATATCCAGTTAAGTTTTATTCAGCAGGTGTATTCAGCTTTGGACCACCAAAACCTATGTTATGCCATTGATTTTGGAAGGTATATGTCCTATTCAGGATCAAGGTCCACAGGTGAAAGAGAATGAAAAGATTTTACTATAATGCTTATACAATTTTAGTTCATCTAGAAAGTGCTGTAGGTGTGGATTATTTTGGTAACTGTTCTTTCTTATCAGTACTTAATTTAATGAGAAATTAAATAGTTCATCTTAACATGTCAGATTTTGCTGCAGAACTGAGCTTTGGCTAGAATAGAATAAAACTGATGTGCTTCTTTGGATCATTTTCTTGCTTGAAATGGTGACTATCTGATGTCACGGTGATGTCTCAGAGTAATGACATGGAGTTCGGTGTCTAGGTAAAACAAAGCGATGTAGAGGGTTTTTTATTATTTTACAAAGCGGCTTATATCTTTTAGTTTACTTGAAGTTTACAACAGTGTTAAAACTTTATTGGACCTTTGGTCCACTATTTGCTAAGTTCATTGGTTAATTTTGATGTTACTTATATCACAATGTTTACTTACACAAGAATGTAAGCAAATGTAGGTGCACAGAGCTTAATTGGTTTTAGAAAACTCTAAGGATTGTTTATAATATTTTAGCTTGGGAATAGAGAGAAAGAGAAAATTCTCACACAAACTCTGAGAAAGTTAAAAGGTTTCCCTATTAACAGCTTTTTAGCAGTAACAATCTTCTCTGTTTTGAAGATATGAAAAGATCAGATTCATTTGATTACTTCTGAACATAATTATGTTTTCTTCCTGGCAACATGAATATAGTAAACTAATATAAGAAGGCTTAAAACTGATTTCTTTTTTTCACAGGAGAAGGACAACTCTTTCAGGAGGTTGCTGTACAATGTGACCTTTTTGCATCTCACAAGTTTTCAATTAGATTTGGACTCTGAGCAGATGTTAGAATGATTGATAAAGAGAGGTCTTCTAAGCAGAGAAATAAGGTTGAGGTCTTACATGGTCTCACATCCAAAGGTTTTATTCATGTAAATGCATAAAGAAAATAGATTTGAAAGTGTTTGAGACTGAAAAACAGAGAACAATTTATCTAATGGTGGTGTAGTTTTATTTATTTATTGATTATATTGATTTTTTTTGTCATCAGCTGTGAAATAAATGATGTTCTTGAATCAGCGTCCTCAACAACAACGTGTGCAAAATAACACTTGCATTAAAGTAAGTATTCCCAGCAAAGAGGGTTCTTGTAGCATACTCTATTCCTATTAGCCACATTTTGGAGATTACTACGTATTATATTTCTCCTGACAGTGAAAATTGTCTAATGATAATAGCTCAAGCTATTAAAAAGAAGTAGAATATGAATGCTTTTTTCTTTCCTTCCCTGCCTTCCTAGAAGACAGAAAAGAAGACTTGACAGAGAAAATATCTCAAGTTGTCGGTATCCAATCCTATTTTTGCTGACTGTAAAGACTTCTACCTTCTGAAAAGTCAATTGGACTTGACAGAGTACAAGTATGAAAAAGATTTAGATTTCAGATTATAAATTCTCTTTGTAAGAGCTCCCAATGTACAAATTTCACAAGTGGACCTACATCACAGCAGAAACTGTTACAGCACTGGTGGTATCCTGAATAGGTGCAAGTACAGTGGGTTATTATTTTTGTTTATAACATACCAGTACAACTTGATGGCTTTCATGGCTTTGGACCTAAAATATCTGTAATTCTAACTTGCTGATTCCCATAATAATATAATACAATAAGACTGGTCATCCTTTTCTGCATATTCATTTGTGTGGGTGTGTATTAATCTATTATTCTAGATGTTTCCTAGGTTACTGTGTTTTCCACAGTAGTCTCTGATTTCTGCAGAACTTCTGTGTTGCTTGGACAACTGTCATGTCATGCCCAAGCAGACTCTATAATACGAATTCAGAAGATTGTTTATAGGCATCTCTTAGAGGTTTGAAATCTTGTGTGGTTGCTCTTTATGTAAGAATTTGGGCTGTTTTTAAGAAATGTCTTTTAGATGATTATTACTAGTCAAAACTACTGCACTGTTAAATAAATCTATTCCTGTTATACATTTGAATTTACTGAGGTTAACCAAATACATGTTTATACTCTGTGCTGCAAAAAACCCCTTAACATTCCAAAACCTGCATTTTTATTCCAAAACATCAGACTTCTTTACTGATATGGCTTCAAAATTAATATTTGAATTTATGACTCAGACACATTTTACACAACACTATTATTCTTTTTACATCATTTTGCTAAAGAGATTTTCTTTGCAATTTTATTTTTCTTTATATAAAGATAAATTAGAGGTGACAGGGAATCTATAAAAAGAATATCCCATTTATCATGATAGCCTATATATTTTCAAAATAAATGTCTTATAAAAGTTCATCCATTATTATCAGACATTATGAATACATTAAATTCAGTATATTTTCAATTAAATAGAAATCTTATGGTATTTAAAATATAAACTCCAAGGTCTTTAGTGACTTTTTCAGATAAAATTGAATATTTTTCATTGCTATCAGACTCAACAGGATAAGCAATTGCTCTTTGTCTTTTGTGTTTCTACTCTTCAAATGCTTACACAAGGTAATAATATATCCATGGTTGTTATTTATCTAAGGTTATCACATACCCACTGTTATTTGTTTGGATTGCACAAGCCCAACTTCAGTTCTTTTTCAATTGTTATCTATTGTCGTAAGCCTGCTTTCTCATCATTTTACTCATTCTTTATGCTCTATTCTTAGTTGCTTCTAATTTTTTTCTTACTCTTTAAGACAGCTGAAATGGAACAAAGGATGAAAGCTACAATTTAACAGAAATATATAGAAATGGACTATAAACCTTCAGAATACGTAATCAAGAAGGGACAAAAATACCTCTTGCCAACATTCAAGATTCCAGTGCATTACAGAAAATCATGTAAAAACCTAGCTTTCTGATTTACTGCATATATGTCCTTTACTGGATTTAATGAAAGAATCTCCCTTAGTCATTAATGCCATGCAGCCTAATATAGACCATTTACTGTCCTTGATCCGTTGCTACAAGGTCTGGAAGAAGATTAAAATGTTTCATGCAAATGTCAAGGTGCCTATGAAAATATGACAGCTTGCCCAGTAAGTTGTAGAATAAAATGGGGTAATTGTTGTTAGCCTTCTCTGAGTACAGTTCTTAATTATGTTCTTAATTATGCCCAGAAACAAATCCTGCCACTTTTCAACTAAGTGTAACTATATAATATTAGAAAGCTGGAAAAATGACTCTTCAGAATTTCACTGGGCTAGGACCTGAGTGCAAATAGATGTACCTTCATTTAATAGAGTTAACTTTGGTAAACTGAGAGTCTTACCCATATGTGGATATTTCAAACAGATAAGCAAAAAATAGTTTGAATACTGGATGTCTTTTAGAAATTGCTAACAGGTGGCATTTAGGATTACATTCAATTTCTGAACTTAATTTATAATGTATGTTAACTAAAGAAAGATTGTTTGGACAGAATGAGTAGGGAAGATGATATTTATTCTTTTATTAAAGGTCAGCTGTGGGTAAGTATGTATCTTACTCCTGCAAATAGTATTCAGGTGAGGATTAGGTAGTTCTTGGAAGGGAAGTGCCAAGAATCAGATTCCAAAGTGGATCACAGGAACATATTTCTCAGATCATAGACACAAAAGAAAAATAAAGTGTCTGTGCTCATCTACAGAAATGTGATCCTGGAAAGAGTCAGGTCTATGTCCAAAAATGAAGTTGTAACTAGAAAAGCTTGACATTACCTTTGTACTGGTCTGTTAAATCTACATTGATTTTTATGGATATTTGTGACTGGTCAGACACATGGCTTTCTGGGGAGCAAGTCCTCTATATGTAGATAGCAGCCCTTCCATATCAGATGTGTATTTCATTTAGGAAATACAAGCACATCTTGCTCACTGTGAAATGTAGAACACATCAGCAAGTGAAAAATGTACTGCTGAGAAAATGGGGACATAAATGAAGAGGGACTGGGCAATAGCATTAATAGATTTGGCATAGGAAATATAAAATATGATGTTTATTACACAGCAATATTCATTCCGTTGTCTCAATTTAATTTTAGTATGGACAATTGTTCAAACCTCTGACATGTCAAGTAGAGAAGAATAACTAGCCAAACAGCATTTGTGGTTTCAGTGCCACAATACATATTTCCTACGTATTGTTTCCTACCTCTTGTTTTTTCACAGTCTCTTTGTGTTTAGAACATCCTTGCACTCTGCCCCAGGGCCAGATGCACTTCAGAAATTCCTTCCTTCACGCATAACTACCTACCTAGTTCAAAACCCTGTCTGCAGCCATGGGCATTATATATGACAGAGCAAAATGAAAATCTCCACTTATTAAATGATTCTCAAGCATTTTAGAGCATTTAAAGTGCACATTAGAAATGTTGGCACTTTGGGAGTCCAAGACTGCTACTGCCTTATTTTCATTTCCTAGGAGGTACTCGTATTCTGCAAAGCTTACTGGCTTAGTATGTCCATTCCTGTATGTCCCTGTCTGGGAGCTCCTTACCTAGAGAGGAATCATGAACTGTTTTATCAGAAGCTCCTCCTTGAACTTTTCTGTTAATGATTACTTTACATACCACAGTATGGTGTGTAAATACCATGAGAGTGGTATTTTTGAGAGTAGTATTTTTGGAACACACCTCACCTTTAAAATTTTACTCACTTTTTGCTAAAGCTGGATCACATCTGACAGAAACTGAGACTGCTTTCTTCTATTATTTCTGTTGGATTAAGAGACAAGGGTCCTGATAAGAAGCAATGTACAAACAAGAAGTAGAAAGTCTTGTTTTAAATGACAAACACATATATATTCTCAACAACAACCACCAAGAAATTGTGTTACTTAACACATGACTTCACCCAAAATTCAGGATTTGTCTCAACTTTTTTGCAAAGCTTTTCTGCACCTCTCCTAGTGAATATTGCCATTGCTGACTGCTATAGGACCAGGTTCCTTTGGTGATTTATATACTATGCAAAAAATACATTTTATAGCTTTGCCTCTTCATTTCACTGGCAGGTTCTTCTTGCATTAAAAGAAAAACCATCAGGACTGTTTAGTAAAAATTCTGAGATGAACTTCAGTAATATCTCACTCTGTCTGGAGAAACAGCCTAGTTTGAGACAATTTGGGTCTATGTGTAGAAAAAATTTTGACACTGGAATAACACTGTTGTCAAACTCCTTGTACCTTTTTCCTTTCTCTTTCTCTCACCTCTCTCATACACATTTAAAATTTGATCTTTATCTTTTTCCACTAATTCAGACTACCATTTTATGTAGAAAATAGACAAACATTTTTTAACTTTTTCTAAATTTGAAGCTCAAATTTAGATTATATGATGGCATAGTGAAGTCTGCCATTTATGCATTACAAGAGAAAAAACTATGTTTATTTTGGGATTTGTTGTTTTTCAATTAATCACATATTCTCTTTTCATCAGTTGTGGCAAAAGGGGAAAAAATTAAAACATCAGTTTCTTTAAATACTGATTTTTCTTTCCTTTTTCTTAGTTATCTACTCACTGAATCTGGCTTGGATTTTTTTGAGCTGTTTTTTATAGAAGTGTTTTCCAGTGATTAGTTTTCCTGTCAGTCTGTCTTTGACTGCATTATCCTTAAAATGATGCAGCTCCCATTACTCAGTCACAATCATCTTCTTCCAAAGCTCAAAAGTGAGTGACCAACATTCTCCTTCAAGTTTTTGTGTTTTCATTAGACCACATCCCTTCTCCTTTCAAATCTGTCAAGACTTCAGGTAATAGACTCATGACCTGTACATAAAGTAATATTCACACCTATATTGCACCCCTGAAAACAAATGTGGTCTATCAGAGAGAGGCAATTGGATCATCAGTGCTTTCATTCTCAGGTAGAAAATATCTTCTATTATTTGGCAGCTGACAGTGAAATGGGCTTTTAGTGTGAAGAATGCTTTATGTCTTATCAAGACTCCTAATTCAGTTTTAGGAAAAAAGAGATAAAAGCATCTTTAATTGGGAGGCAAGAAAGCAACTACTCCAATATATTTTGTAACCTTTATAACAACGGAGAAAACATTGAAGAATAGGTTACTCTTGGAGCACAGTCCCATGGAAATAAATAATTGTTTGTTCACGTACACGAATGAGATTCAAAGAGACATCAATTTATTAAATGATGGGTCATTAGTTGTGGAGGCAAAGGCTAAAAAAGCTTGCTTGGAAAGACTCTAAAAGATGACACTGTAGCTTTCTTCTTATTACCATGATATGTAAAACAGTTTAAACTGATTTACTGAAAGTTTGACTCTTTTTAAGATATACCATTTTATACATTACTTCTACCTTTAATGTGTGCATAATTAGTATAAGTTGGCATGGTTCCATTTGTTCTAACAGAATTCTATTGACTTACTCCCCCTTAAGATCTTGCTCATTAGCAGCAGTTATCCTCGATTTGCTATGATAACATTAATACATGCCTACTAGGAAATTTTGTTAAAGACAAATATTTAGAGAGTCATTGATACCTTGCTTCTCATAATGACTGAGGAAATGTAGGTTGTCTAGATGTAATGTGTCCTGAAAATGAGAGTAATTGTCCAGCTGGTGGGAAATTCCAGTGGGTAATAATATCTTTTATTTGTCCAAATATATTTAAAAGAATCAAAATGTTATGTTAAGAAAACATTAAATCAGAAAATGTCAAAAAAGAGATTATCTCTTGAATATATTAACTTTATATCATTTGCTTTCACAAAACTGTATTTGCATTACTTTTATTTGTGCCTTGCTATGGTCTACCTAGAGGGTAAATTAGGTCCCTCTTCAGGTAGAAGAGGTTATTTTTCAGAGGTACCATTTTCCATAAGGAAAATAAGCCTGTTTGGTTAAGAACATTGTAGCAAGATAAAGTAGAAGAGGAACAAAACCCAAGGAGGAAAGCCAGTGGATAGTTTCTTAGGTTTACTCACACGTACTCATATAAAAATACATTCCTGCTACATGGATCAATTTTATTATTCTGAAAACTGGCCATATAATTTTAAGGATGGAGCAGTTACTAATATTGAACTGATCTTACTGGAACATAAATACTGTAGTAGCTATTTTAACTGAGTATCAGAGAGACAAGTAAAAAAACTTATCTAGAATTAGAGTTATAGCTTTTGTAACAAGAAATATAAAAAGGCTATATGGAAAACAGAGTTCTGGTAAAAAACACATTCTGCAATGTAGTTTGATATTCTGACATCAATTTTTTTTTTAGTCCCTTTTGAAAGGCAAAATCTTTTTAATATTTTCCCCCCTGTTTACACATTAATGTAATATTCCTTCTTCATGCTGGTAAGCTACATCTGGAGAGAACACATATATGTGAGTTATAAAAAGAATGGGTTTGAAAAGCATGACCATTTTTTATTTAGATACTGGCTGCACACTTAATTGATCTGTTATGAAAATGTGACTCATTTAGTGCTTCAAAAGATTAAAGTAATACTTAATAAAAGGCAATACATTCAAGTATGTTTAAAAGACTTATTGTAACAGTTGATTGTACTTAAAATAGATCTTTAGGTCAGTGGGAACATTAAAAATTTTAAAGGACAAAAATATGTTACTACATTGCCAGGAACTCTACATCAGAGAGCAGCACAGCAGCCCACCACAGTGCATGCAGAAGGATTATCAAATGAAAGAAGGAGGTGAGGAGCAATCAGCAGTTGGTTACACAGCACAGAGAAACCCCAAACAACTATTACTCAAAGCGTTTACTTTTCAGTCAGGGCCATGCTGCTCTATTTGAACAGAGTTCATTTTTGTCTGGAACGCTATTTAGGGAAATGGTAACAATAAAAGGGAATCTGATACATTATGTTTTTTTTCTGATTTCTACATCCCTCTTCCTCCCTGCCAAACCTGACAGATCATCTGACATCAGAGCATCAGAGTATTGAGATTTATTTTCTCACGCAAAGCCACATTGGGGTTCTTCCCAGTTAGTGGTGCAGTACTGGGTCACACATCAGAGGTAATCAGCCTAGATCCATCATAGCTGTCACATCTGGCCTTGTACTATACTTTTCTGTATATTTCGGATGTTTTTAACGTATGTTTTATACCTCAAAATAAATACACTTTGAATTTTATGAAGCTAATGGATGTAACTAATTAACCCAAAATATTAAAACATAATAAAGGCACAAATTCAGAAAAAATTAGGTCACTTCATGTGTGAATGGAGCAACAGTTTATTTCCACTTATACTGCATTTATTGTATGCTTTTAACATGCTATCTACAGTATTTCTAAATGTCTTTTAGCCTGAATCTTGCTCCAACAAAGTTGCTAAAGATAGCATGAAAAGTGCCTTTGTTGTTTCTTAGTTTTTCTTGGCTCTGTTAGGCACAGAATGAAAGCAGGAAGTATTTGGTCCTGTGTATCTAAGTTGTCATTTGGAAATTTCAAGTTTTAGTTTCTTCCCTGCATGCTGAGGTTTAATTTAAACCATGTCACCCACCCTGAGCAATGATGTCATATCCCTCTGTGATAGCTCTCTGAAGTTGCCAGTGAGTTAATGCCATTCTCTCCTCTCATAAATGTTGAGCAAGTGCAATAAAGAAAAATCTAGTTCATGGAGAAAACTTTGTAATTTGTAGGACAAATGCCAGAGTCAATGTTTAATTCTCCATTAACATAGAATGAAAAATAATTAAAAAGTTTTCCAGAATTTAATTTTAGCTCAGTTTAGTCACATAATCATTATGATTGCTCTGGCTTCAGGCTTTCACTCCCATTTTGAGGAAACTGCATGTCTTGCTTTACAATAGCAGGTATTATGGTTCCTCATGCTGCCTTTTGAGGCTGTCATAGATTAAGTGAAAGAAAAGACTTTCCATGTTAGTTTATCCTTTTCCCTTTCTAGAACAGGATTATCCTTTATAATGGAAACTGGAGAACCATACTCAGTATAACTGAAAATGGCTGATCAAATGGCTTCCATCACCACTTACTTTTTAACAGATGCAATGATATATGCAAACATTGATTTTCAAATGTCATAGAAATTGTATTCTGAATTTTAACTTGAAGGACCTATTAATACTGAAAACCAAACAAAGAGATCATTCCGTGTCTACTTGATACCTCATTCCTGTATCTACAGGAATCATTCCGATGTATAATCCGATACAGATGACACGAGACAGAAGAAGGGACAGAGACTGACTGTGAAGGTAGAGTAGGGACTGATGTGGTTCAGAAGAGACCCTCCATTGGAAGACGGAAAAAAATAATGTAAACTTGACAAATTACATCTTAGTTACAAACCACATAGAATCAAGCTTTGCGAGTCTTCCGTCAGATATACTTTCTTTGTGTTAGTCTCAGTGAACTTGTCTGCATTGGAAAAATGAGATCAAAAGATTAAGGTATGCAATATACGTTACTTTTATGGATAGTACAGAAGGATGAACACATCACAACAAAAGGGGGACTAGCTGCTTTCTGGAGCGATTTTGATTTGTGTTGACTCTGAAGTTAACCTACAATGCAGCAGTGACATGACGACCTTCTCTGAGGTGGGTAGAGTCAGGTAAAATGCTGGTTTTAAGGAGTCAAGGCTGATACTGACCATGTACAGCTGGATTTTAATTATGTTCCAAAACTGTTGCAACATTCATAGCTTTAGCAGTCTAGAAAATTTGAAAATATTTTGGGAAACCAAATTTCCAGAGACATTTTCACGTCATCTTTGTGTAAAAATCCCACGATCTATGTCAAATACTGCACAAATATTTTGTTTGGTTTGATTTTTTGGTTTTTTTTTTCATGTCTGTGCTAACATGATAAACTGCTAACAAGCTGTTATGTAACACTAAT
The DNA here is from genome assembly GCA_013398955.1 of Callaeas wilsoni. Classification (NCBI taxonomy): domain Eukaryota; kingdom Metazoa; phylum Chordata; class Aves; order Passeriformes; family Callaeidae; genus Callaeas; species Callaeas wilsoni. The sequence goes on along the minus strand of VWPU01014059.1, from coordinate 922,268 downwards.
GAAATTTAAATATATAAATTTTATTTTTTCTATGTAAAACAAGGATAAATCAATCATTATAGGCCACTTTAGACAAATCTGTCAGCTCTAAGAATTTTTCTAAAGCAGAAGATAAATAGTGTCCTTCTTAGCTTTTTAAAGTCTCACTTACAGATATGCCATTGAAGATATTTATGTACTGCCTTAGTTTCTTCTTGAAAAGCAATTGTTGTGCAAATTATTTTGACCTATTCCTTCTTGAGTGGAGATTTCTGCATATGAACTGGCAGGTGCCAGAAATATTGATTATGATCTTGCCTTGCTTTGGGTTTTGCATCATTTTTTCTTCTTGTGTTTTTGTATATATTACTTACCTTGGATAAAATAATTTAAATATTTTGTTTATCTCCCACTATTTACATTTTATTCATAAGGAAAAAAAAAAAACAAAACCCCCTCCAAGACTGTTAGCAAGTCTTTCCTTGTCTACGTAAGTAATACCTTTTTCACTGATGCTTTTGATGGCTATGTTTTGTTGCTTTTCTTTGAATGAATGGAAACTTCTCTGCATTAAAACAGGATATGTCTTTCACCATTCCAGTTAAATCAAATCTCTTCCATAGAAACAGCTTAGGAAGTGTAAGGGTATGGGTTTCCTGGTTTACACCCACCGCTACATTAAACAGTTTTGCAGTGGTCTAACTTTGTTCAGCGAAGGCTGCAGTGGTATAAATCTGCTGTTATCTAAATAACCACTTTTAGGGGAGGTTTTGAGCTAATATACAATTGTGTAGACTATGTAAGGATAAATCAGTTCAAAATGCTCAGATTACTTCAGCACAATAAAAGAAGAACCCACGAAGGAAGAGAGAGAAAATGTTTCTGAGAGCAGATGGAATGTACCCGAAGGGCAGGGAAGCACTGGGCCTTCCGTCATCGTGCTGTTATAGGAATGGTAGCAAGTTACCCTTTGTTTCAGTAAGTCTGCTTTTCAAGAGTGGTAAAATCGAGGGGAGAGTACAGTTTGTGTATCTGTGTGGCTTTCCTCACAGCAAAACTTACAAATCCAACAGACAAATTCAGCTATTGGACAAATAGAAACAGAGCTATCACAGATAGCTGTTTCATAGGATCTGTCTGTTTTGCAATGCCACATGGGAAAGATCCTCTAAGTTTGACCCCACTGAGGAAAAATCTCTAAGTTCCCCTCTGGCTGACACACCCATGCTGTCAGTGGGTATCTGCCAGTGTCAAATGGGTGTGCATCTGCATCAGATTTATAACTTAACTTCCATTTATTCACAGAACCCGAGAATGGTTGAGGTTGAAAGGAACCTCTGAAGGTCATCTCGTCCAAATACATGTGCAAGCAGAGTCACTGAGAGCAGGCTGCCCAGGAATGTGTCCAGAGAGCTTGTGAATATCTCCAAAGATGGAGATACCACGACCAGTCCTGACAATCAGTGCCAGTGCTCAATCAGTGCTCAATCACCCTCACAGGGAAAAAGTGTTTCCTGATGTTCTGACAGAAAAAAGACATTCCATGAGAGCATGTCTAACGTCTAACTGTTCAGTTCAGTGCCCTCTGGGAGCCAACTAATCTTCCTATGACAATTATAATTAATGAATATATATATAGATATGTAAAAATGTACATAAATAAAACCACACAAATCATGCTGAGACCATATCCTGCTGTTTGAAGGCACCAGGACTGCCTGAAGAGTTCTGAAAAGCATTGTAAGGTGGGGGAAGCCACACTTGGCACTTTGTCATTCCTTATTGTTTACCGGGACCAGCCTCTGCACCAGTCCCAGAAATATCCCCCAGATTTTGATTTAGCAGAAACTATTTTCTTTGTTCCAAGACTAAGCCCAGGAGCTAGATAATCTTCAGAGCAGTAATCAAGATCAGAGATTTTCAGTGTATACAAACACAGAGAGTATCTGGGGAGCACTGGGTTTGAATTCCAAGTTTTATTGACTCTGTTGTTCATGAAATGACTTATTTCAATGTCCTTTTTTATCCCAGTAATATAATACTTATTGCTTTTTGTGATGTTTAAATTAATGTTCACAAATGTTATCAGATGAAGGGGAATAAATAAGGAGAAAATAATTTTGTTATTAGATAGTAGCTTGCAGAAATAAAATATCAAGCTGTCAACTATGCTTTAATATGCATCTTTGTTTCCCATATTAATTTGTTTACATCCAAACACAGAATATCTATAACTTAAGTAAGTTCCCTTTTCTCTGCTGGAAATGTTTTTTACTTCATCATGTAAATGGAAATGTTTTCATATCCTCCTCCAAATATTTTATTCTGCATGCATGGCAGGATATTGATTCTGTATAATATATCTCCCAGAACAGTGTAACAGGCTCTGCCTGGAAATATGTGTGTGCTCCCAGTATGCCATGAAAAATAATAAAGATCTCAGAAGCAAAGATTTCCCTAATTGTTTTATGGGGGACAGTGGAAATGCTATTAGAGAGACATAAAACTTATTAACAAACAACATTTGTGAAAATGTAAAAACATTTACTTTCTGTGTTGGGAGCCATTTTTCATCATATTTTTAATTGTATTTCTGACAAAACAATAAGGAAAAAAAAACTTGCTTCTCCTAACGAATCATTCGTATTCTAATAAATAAGGATTTGTATAAATCATGCATTATATCAGCAAATGTTATCAACTGTAATGAAGAAAGTACATTTACATTCTACCTACTTAAAAAGAATAACTGTCAAATGAAGCCTTTCTTGTCCTATGTACTATTAACGGATAAAATTATGCTCATCTTTGTAAAGAATTTATTGACTTTAATTTGGATAAAATAAGAGGAAAAACAGAGGAACAGAGTATCTTCTAGCTTTATAGTCTAAACAGCAGGATACCTTTGAGAACAAAGAGATTTAGTTGTCAGTGAAAGCAGTTTCTAGCAAAATGAGGCATCTGTCCAAACTGCACAGCAGTTTTCTTTGCCACTTTGTTTCTTTCTCATTTCTGTCTCATTTGTGTTCCTTATTTGTTTGCTTTTACTGCTTAAGTGAAAATGCATACCAGTCTGCACAATTTATGTCAGGATTGGGATATGCTATACCAACACACCATGACAAGCAAGGAAATAGCAACATGTCTCATTGTGTAATCTAGAAATCAGAACTGAAAGGAGACCTTTAGTGCTCTTCTTCTCTGCCTTCCTTCTGTGCAATCCCAAATCCCTTTTAACAGACTCCAAAATGTCACTCAGGCAGACGATGTAGGAGATTGAAATCTATTAAGCCAGGTAATGCTTTGTTTTCACAAAGCTCTAGATGAGTAGAGGACTTAAAAAAAAAAAAAGGTATTTTTATTCATGTATTTAACATTTGAATGTTAAGTGAAAAACTGCTGCCTCTTTTAGTAAACACATCTGGCTTCAAGGAGCAGATTTAATTTTTTTATGGATGAATCTGTAGCATTAATATTCTAATGTACTCCAAGTCCTTTAATTTCACATAAGAATTGATTTGCATGCTGTCCCACTCAGTTTTGGATGAGCATTTTGGATGAGTGTGACATGAACAGTGTTAGGCAGCAGAGGAACAGAGCAAGTGGATCTCCATGACGCTGAGCAATGAAAAGTGCAGAGAGAACAAATGCATGCATCTGTACAGGCAAGGAGCAATCTTGCAGGCAGGTTCCTAGGAGTCTTGGTGGATAAGATGAATCTGCCTGTCCAGTGTACTCTTGCAGTGATCAAGGTTAACCACCCTCCCAGGGCTACATTAGTGTGGTGGGTTGGCCCTGACTGGACACCAGGTGCCCACCAAAGCTGCTCTACCACTTCTGGCCTCAACTGGACAGGGGATAGAAAATATAACAAAAGGCTTATGAGTCTTGGCAAGGATGGGGAGAGATCACTCACCAAGTACCATCCCAGGCAAAAATCTCTTGACTTACTGAAATTAATTTTCTTCCAATTCAATCAGAATTGTATAGTGAGAAATAAAATGAAGTCTTAAAAACACCTTCCCCCCACTTCTCCCTTCTTGCCAGGCTTCACTTTGTTCCTGAGTTTTCCACCTTCTCCCCTCCAACAGTGCAAGGGAACAGGGAATAGGGGTGGTGATCTATTCATCACAAGTATGCTCTGTCATCTCTTCATCCTCAGGGTGAGGACTCCTCACACTCATCCCCTGCTCCAGCGCAGGGTACCTTCTACAGTGGAGAGTCCTCTGTGAACTTCTGTAAGGTGAGTCTTTCCCAAAAGATAACTACTCCAGCCTGGGTCCCTTCCATAGAGTGCTGCCCTTCAGGGACAGGGTCACAACAAGGTCACAGCCTCCACAGGGTCGCAAGTCCCGCCAGCAAACCTGCTCCAGCATCGGGTCTTCTCTCCATGAGGCCACAGGTCCTGCCAGGAGTCAAATACAATGCAGGGTTCCCTTAGAGTTACAGCCTCTTTTGGACATCCACCTTCCCTTCATGGAGCTCCTCCATGGGCTGCAGGTGGATCTCTGCTCCCCTGTGGACCTCCACAGGCTGCAGGGGCACAGCTGCCTCACCATGGTCTTCATCACAGGCTACAGGGGAACCTCTTCTCTGGTGCCTTGAGCATCTCCTCCCCATCCTTCTTCTGTGACCTTGGTGTCTGCAGAGTTGTTTCTCTTACATATTCTCAATCCTCTTTTCTGACTGCAATTCCTTCTGCACGATAACTTTTTCCCATCTGAACTATGTTATCCCAGAGGCACTACCAATGTCACTTACAGGCTCAGCCTTGGCCAGCAGCAGGTCCATCTTGGATCTGGCTGCCATTGGCTCTGTCAGACATGGGGGAAGTTTCTATCAGCTTCCCGCAGAAGCCACCTCTATAGCCCTCCCTCACTACCAAAACCCTGCTGTGCAAACGCAATACAATTAACCAGAAAGTAGCCCACAAGTCCAGATTGTGCTTACTCTCCTCTATTTCCCACTTCTGTCTTGCTCCTGAATAGTTTATCCAGTTTTAAGGCTACTTTACAAGAGAAATATCAACAAACTGGAGTGATTTTAGTGACAGGTCACCAAGATGGTTAGGGAACTGCAATACATAACCTAAGAACCAAAAAAAATTGACCAAATTGGTTTGGCTTGGATAAGAAAAGGATAAATACTACAGGAAATAATTATACTTCTATAAAACTAATGGCAGTATTTCGCTATTCCAAACAGAACTTTTAGAAAACATGGAACCAGACTTGGTTCTGGTGCATAGTAAGAGGATGGAGTGCAGTGGTCACAAGTGGCAGCACAACAAAGCACAATTGGGCATAAGGAAAAAAATTCTTCCCCTTGTCAATTATCAGGCATTGGAACAGCTTTCCCAGAGCAGCTGGAGGATCACAGTCCCTGAAAACTTTCAGTGTTAACCTGTGGACGGCTTTCTAGTGTCTAGTCTAATTTTGAAGCTGGCTTAGGTCTGAGAAATTTGAAGCAGGGGTCTTCCAGAAGTCTCTTCTAACCTAAGTTTTTCTTTGATCCTGTGTTCACGAGTTTAAAGCTTTTATTTTGTAAGACTCTTTTTGAGGGCTTTTTTTTGTCCCTTGCAATATTTAACATGATCCAAAATTACCTTGTCTTTCCTTTAAAAAATGAGTTCACAAAAACTTGGGATAAGGATAGACCTTCTTTCAAAACTGGCTGTCAGTCTTATTTTTTAGCTGATATCTGATATTAGCAACTCTGTCCTGCATTTCCACAATCACCCCAGATAATTCCAACGTTGAAAATTTAGCAATGATCTCCTGCTTGATTAGAGAGGATAAACAGGAAATACTTAATAACCCTACTCTTAAGAAGAAGAAGACATTATATAGCTTGATTAGATGTTTTTATGGATGGTTTCCACCAGTATTAGCACTCCAGGATCTCATGATGCTGTTGGATAGAAGATTCACTGATCATAGGAACTTCTTTCCCCAGGAAGGCAAAAAAGAAGAATAATTCTCTGCATTTGCTACATTCATATGACTTGCTGCACTTCCCCTAATTCTTGTCTCCCATCTTCCTCCCTAATTCTGTTTTTATGGTCCTATGTTTTTTGCCTGTACATAATCCCGGGTAGAATTCCACAGCTCTCCTAGCCATTGGTTAAAACAACTGCACATTAATTACTGACTGAGCAAAGGCATCTTCTGTCTTTTAGAGAATTTGAGATTCTAATATATAAACGAGGTATTTCTTAAGAAAAAAATAACATTTATTTGAAATTGGTAGGACAAAGCAAAGAAATAAAACGTGAAAGTCTATGACAATGTCTATCACGGTAATGTGAGTAGTCTGAACTTTTTGAGTCATATGTTAATGAAGATATCAGTCTTCCTCAGGTTGTGTTCAATTATTTTAGAGCTACAAAAAGCTCTTCTTTGACCTATCTTTATTAACTGAGCAACGGTTTCTTCTGGGCTATTCCTTCCCTCCTTAGGTCTTTAAGCATAATCACAGAGCTTCCATTTAAAATAACCCAATATATACTGATACAGAAAGTGTCTGAGTTACAAAACATGCAGTGTACCTAAGCTGCTATTAGCAGCTTCCAATTTCTCTCACAGAATGTCTGTAAGTGGCTGTCTCCTGGGACCAGGAGAAAACCATGATAAAACAACAGATTTCCGAGTCATCGTGCCCGGAGCTGCTCCAATTTGCACACCACCTTCAGCCTGGGGCTGGTTTAAGTTTTATTAGCTGGCGTCTGCAGGGCAAACAAATGCTGAGGCCAGTTTAGAAAAGTTTCCAACTTTTGAATTTTAACTGAGTTAACCATGAATTGATAAGCTGCTGGGACGTACACAGCCATTAGGTTCAAATATTAGGGAGACAAAATATTCCCTGTTAAAATGATAGAAACACTATATCACTATTTAAGATAATTCCCATTATTCTCCTTTGTGAGGTGACAATTATTGAACTAAATCTATGATATTTGCATAAAACTCACTTTAAGTGATTTGACCATAAATAAAAGGAAATTATTTCAGAACCTAAAGAGGTCTGAAAATATATCAAGAATGTTATTGGAAATTATGTATTCCTCATAAAACCTTTTGCCTTGTCGTGTTGATTTAAAAAGACTTGTGAAGGTGGAATGGTTAGCAATGAGATAATCTAAATGACTTATACGTCAAATTAATGGTCAAGAAAGAACAGAACCATTCCAAGACAGATAGTTTGGGCTGCTACCACTGCAAATAGCAATTTTTTGTAAATGCTTGTCCTTAAGATAACTTAATGTCTTCGTTCTTATTTTTAGTAATTTTTTTCCCCACAATCTACAGTTTTTATCACACTCATAAACACATTTCTTTTATGCAAAATTATTCCTGACCTGTTTGTTATATGAGCTAGGTGATATGTCTCTATGTTGTATGTAAAATACATATATACATGTTATTTTATCTGAGATTTTTCTTATATTATTCAATGGTATTGCCTATAAGGTATTTCTATCTTATTTAATTTTCAAAGATATTGTATTAAAAACATAGTATACTGGCATAAGTTGCATTAAAGAAAGGCATAGATAATGGTTTTCTGAGAATAATTCTTTGTTGTGTCTTTCAGTAGTCTTGATAAATCTGTTTTATTTCTTTAATTCTGACAGTCTACAGTTCAAAGTGTATTTTTTTTTTTACTTTATTTGAACTTTACATTAGGCTGATTAATTGCACAGAAAGGTCTCAATAGGTCTGAAGAGGTCTAAGCTATGCTATCTGTATGAGGATCAACTGTTCAGAAAATACTAACATATTTGGTTCATCAATTTTTATTCAGACCTTAGTCAATAATGGCTTTCACGCCCTAAAGAGAGGAAACTACTTTTTCTTCCTCATTTTAACTCACAACTGTCTTTGGATATATGCAACTGGCTCTTGGTTTGCTACTTCCTCTTGCTGTAGTTTTGTCTTTCATAAAGCACTGTACGAAACAAGAACACAGTTTCACGAAAACTGGCCTAAGTAAAACAGTTATGGTATGCATAAATGACTGCACTCTAAAGGCTTTAGTGCTTTTTATGTATTTATTTAAACAGCTGGAATTGGATTTCCACTGATCACTTATCCTGTGATTTTGAAATGAAGCACATTAAAAAATTCTTCCATGAACCAGTGTGATCTTATCTCCCAGCTCATCTTGTTTTCTGCTGTCTAGTCTTTTCTGCTTTGTTCTGTTGTGTTTAATTTCATGACTACCTCAAAGACCATTAATTCTCTCAAGCTGTTCTAATTTTCTCACACTTCTTGGAAAAATTTTCCTTTAAATTCTAGAAGCATATACTTCTATAATTCTGTGGTGTCAAAAATGTGAAAAGATTTTTTCTCTATAATGAATGCAAAAAATCTTATTTTATGGTGAAAAAGTATCAGTAAATGATCTCATTCATAATTCAATAGCTGTTGCACAGATGAGATCTTTGTGATTGTCATCCAGTCAGCTACTGATGCTTAAGAAAAAGCAGTTAAAAAAACCTGGTCAACATTCTTCACCAGTGATTAATATCCACCCCTCCAACCCCCTTCACCACCCCTCTCAAAAAAAAAAAAAAAAATAAACGCAAAAAATAGGAAAGCTAAAAATTTCAATGAGGAATAAAATACCCTGTTTGCTCACAGATAATGTAGATTCTCTCTGAAAGAGGATGTATAATGCATAAGGAGTACGTGACCAATAGAGCATGATGAAAAGAAAGAGTGACTGGGAAAAGGTTGTATTGTACTACTCCCTATTTGTGTCTTTCTAAACTTATTTTTTACATGAATTTTACAAGGTGAAGGAGGGTGTCTTCTGTTAGATGTTATATATTTATTTATTGAGCTTAGAAGTTTAATCACTGGATCAGAGAAGGGTGATGAAGCTCCTATTTCAAAATGCCTCCACTTGTTTTATAGGTTGGTCAACTGGTCTAAAAAATAGTAGCTGTAGCTTTTCTATAGACTTTTCTTTCATTTTCCTTTCTAGATTTTCATTGATGCAGTAAGCTTTAGAAACCACAAATGTTTGTTATATTTTATGTAAAAAGCAATTGCTTACTCTATCAGGGATGCTGTGAGAAATGAGTAGACTCACAGAATGCTTGAACCTTAATTTTCATTAATCTTTAGCCCCCTTGATTTGCTCTGGCTATGTAAAGTGGTTAGTGGTTTTTAAATTGTACTTACCATATCTTAAAGGCTCCTAATCCATACCACTGCGGAGAAAAGGGCCTTAGTGTAAATGAGAATCAGGCCTCCTAAAGAGTGTTTGCCCAGCAGGTTGTCAGTAAGGTTACTTAGCTGCAGTTGCTTCTGCAATAGAGTCACATTCAGAAACTTCACTGTTAAATGAAATTCCAGCTCCCATGTTCCTTTATCTCTCAGCACTATCGCAAACAAAAATATAATGGTGCAACACAAAGCTTGTGGATGTGTAAGAAATATAATATATTCAAGTAACCTATTTTTTTTCCAGGATGTGGTTCTCTTACTAGTTAATAAGCTATCTAAATGTGTCATCCAAACAAAATAGAGTGTTTTAATGCTTTTAAATAGCTCATCACTTGCAAGATGTTTGCATCTTAATTTCTGTTATAATGTTCTGGAAATGTCTAATTTCTGCTCAGTGCCACACTTGAGGACAACTACAGTTAGAGACGGGTTTCAGTGACTTCCATATAAAAGTAGAAAACTATAGTTTAGGCTTTTGGTGGAATAAAAAAAAAAAAGACAAAAAGAAGTTAAGTCCAAAACCTCTCGTAATTTTATTGTGATATTTACTGTCTTATTCTTATACATATAAGAATTAAAAAAACTGCAAGCAACTCCTTCCTATTCTTCCAGTACAGGCCACATATTCTTCTGTCTATGCTCGATTTAAATATCTGTTGAAAAGCTTAAAATAGATTTGTTTGTAAAGGAAGTGCACAGTGCTCAGCAGAAGGATGCATTAGGAGCGTCTAACTCCTCTCACAGAGGATATAGTTCTGAATCTGGTAGGTTTGTATTTTGAAAACTAAACAGCTCCTTGTGGGTGATTTTAACAGCCAGGCAACAGCATTTATTCTAGCAGGAAAAAATTAGTATTCTATCCAGAAAAGCAGTACATTCTCTATGAGTTGAAAGAATAGAAAATTAGGTGAAGATCAGATTAATTCATGTTGCAACAAATTCATGTTTGCATTTTTTTATTATCATTCAACATTCTATTATTAGAATATATTGATATCTATATATATTACTTTTGCAATATACACTTATGAACTTGTTTTGTTTCCTCGGTGCTTGTTGCCTTATATTTTCTTCTGTCTCATTTCCTTTCCATGATGTACTATTTACTTCTTATATTCTTTCATCATTGAAGACAAGTTCATATTTTACAGAAAACTGTTGACATCTAAATTTCAAGCTCTTCCGCTCTCTTTTGGTAGGGGGAAGAAACAAACACAGCTAATTGCTTACCAAAAAAAAAAAAAAATCCTTCTTTTTTGATTTTTTGAAGGTTCTATCAGTTCACAAACATCTGTGGAATAATTTGTCCTTGAAGAATTTTCATTGAGTTTTTCAAGCTACACCCAGTAGCAAATAGCAGAATGCCTATTTGGCATTTTGTCATGTCAAACAGTTGGGCATGACAAAATTTCATGAGAGCTTCCAGGCTGTTCTGCCCACGGTCTGATCTTACAGATGTCTGATCCTAGTACAAGCTCACTGGATTAACCTACATGTCTCAAGTAACATCATAGCCTTGGAACTGTCATTTGGAAAGACTGTCCTTATTTCAAACATTTGTGGCAGATATTTTGCTTTCTTAAAACAAAGTAAAAATTGTTTAAGTATCTGCTTTATAGAAATCAGAAGAATGATCTATGTGGATCTAATGCTTCAGTTTTTCTGAATTACTTTTCCCAATCTATTAGCATAAAAAATTAAATATACTATTATGCATTTGAAACTTTGATGGGGTCTAGCTGTCCTTCTTGCTACTTTTCTATAGGTCCTAAAATGTTTTCATTATTAGTTCCAATAGATATTCAGTTAAGTTTCTGAAGTCGACTTTCTCAGATTTTTATGCCTGTTTTCCTAGGCCTAAGTAAATCATTTTTTAAAATACTATGAAGTTTAAGTCAGTATTTTTTTACTCTCCCATAAGATGTGGGTTTTTTACTGTCCCATCACATGTGGGCTTGCATGTTTTTAAGATCTGTTTCTACAAATTATATTTTATTTCCTTATCTTTCTGTTTTCATTTTCTTAACAAAGTTGAAGCTATGGTGGATGATTAAATCATCCTGTCCATCATTCGCTCAAAAACCCCAAAAAACTGAAAAAAATCCCAACATGCTTTTGATTTAAATCTTTAATTAGAATAGCAGAAATATTATTAAATGAACTAAATTATACATGGAAAACGGATGAGTTGCATCCTTGAGCATTTAGTAGAACTTGGAAAATTCTATTCCAGCTCTGGTTTATTCCCAACCCAGACCTGTAGCATCCATAGTTAAAATCTGGTGGATGTTTTGTAACTTGTCATAACAGACACGGATTCCAAACAAAGAGGAAATATAGCTAAATAAGAGCAAAATTAAAATATTACTGCAAAGTACCATACCTGTATTGAAACATAAGAATATTATATTAAAATTTTGTGCATCACCCCTATTTCTTTTTGCTTCATCCACACACTGAGAAGCTGGTCACTGAGATTTATCCATCTGCTCTCTGTTACTCACTGGCACTTTGAATCAAACCCACTGAATGGATCACCAAATGTTCCAGTAGAATTTTATCAATCATTTCCATGGGGCAAAAACATCAACTTCAATTTTTTCAAAAGCTTTTATAATACATTAATCATCTGTTTGAGTTGATTAAGATGCCCTGTTTAAGTAAGAAATAAATTTACTCTCCGTAGCTGCTGAAAATAGTGCAATGAGAAAATAAAATTTTGTATTCAGTTGATATATTTAAAACTCATATGTTGGATTTTTCATTGGCTTTCCCAATTTGAGATAGGAAATTGATTATAGAATTATTTTATTTTATGGCAATGTTTTGGAGAAATGTGAGAACTGAAAGTCAAGTGAATATCTAATGTAAAACTTAATTCATTAAAAAAAAGTGGAAAAAGAATTAAAAATTAATTTCAATAGGAAAAGAAGATTATTTGTCAAGAAGAGTTATCCTGATTTTATTAACTTCTGTAGCAAATCTAATTCATCAGCTGATCTCTGTTAGTTTCATTTCAGTACTTGAAATGTGAAGTGCCTTATGCATTTTGCAAGCTGCAGTAACTCTGCCTTTCCTACAAAATTGGGCTAATTGAGGCTGTTGGCTTTGTTTAATTGATTGACTATGCAAAGTCCATATGATGTAATGCGCTTGTAGAACCCCTTTTAAATATTTGAATTCATTGGTGCAACTGCAATCTAAGCAGAATGAATACACATCCATTTGTTAATGCAGGAAAAAAATGCTGGCTTTTATTTTAAAGCCTAGGTAAGTGAGGTTGCCTCCACATGCAAATCAGTCACACCACAGGTTCTGCTGGGGAATACATTCTGGCTGATACTTATAAATTTGTTGTTAACCAAGATTTGTTATTGCAAAAAAAAAGAAGGTAAATTTGTCAGGTGCAATAGTTTAGTCACATTTAATTGTAGGACAAGTTTATGTAATTTCATTATATTCTGGTTAGACTTCACAAATTTTGGAGAAACCCTTTGGAGTTCTGTTTTCAGAAACTGCTATTTAGTATTCAGAAGATTGCTCAATCACACTGCTCTTTTTTGTGCATAGAGCTGCACCTTGCTGATATTTCATCTGGGATTATGAGACCTTCCTCCAAAAAATAGAAAACCTAAAGAAATGTAAATCTGTAAAATTCGTAAGTGATTTTTCCACAGTGTCTGCCCCAGTAGAAGAAACTTTTTTTGCTTCTACAATCAATATAAAAATTAGCAGATATTATAATACATTTACTTAGAGTACCTTGCAGTGGCAGACTGTATGTCACCCTGAAAACACAAAATGACTTAGAGAGATCAGAGAATTACACTACAGTGTTTGTAAACCCTCTACAGTGACAAACATCTCATCTTGTTCAGGCATTATAGGCACATTGGACCCTCTAAAGAAGAATGACAGGTAGAACCAATTTTACTGGAGCTTATTGAAATTTATCTTTTGTCGTGACTGACTCTTTGTTTTACTCATAGTTTATCTGTATGTAAAGTGCACAAAAGATCAAGAATAGTATGTGGCTTCTTACCAGGCAAAGCTAAAATTGCAATGGAGAAGTGCAAATGAGGCTCATAAAAGCTGTCATGGAACTACAAACAATGCATCCAAACAAAAAAGGTGTTATAACCCAGGAAAACAATTCAAGGTCCTCATGAAATGCCATACTCGAAAGAAAAGGATACTGTAAAAGTAGTCCCAGCTTTCAGTTTCCTGATGTTAACTTTGAAAGTAATAAGCATGAATAATCCAATATACAAGTAACAGTCACTGCAGTATAAGTATTCCAGTATAAGATTCTGTTCTTCTCTCCTCGAGAACCTGTTATAGATTCTAAGACAGTTAAAAGGTTAGGAAATGTAAGTTTCTGAAAAGCCAAGGAAGTGAGAGGTCTGTAAATAATGTTGCACCAATATATTTCATTAGCTGAAGCATTTCAAATTTTCAGCTATTTGTGCTAACGATATTTATTGCATGTACAGTTTAATTGAAGATTAGAACATATATAAAAGATAAGAAATTTTAGATAACATTGATGTATTCGGCTGCATCTTTTCTGTAACAGGAGCAATAACATTATGAAGTGAGGCAGCAGGGTTCCCTGAGGTACACTGCTGTGCTCAAATACTAGGAACTGTTTAGGACATATGCATGGCTTAAATATCAGCAAGAAAGCACCTCAGACAATTTTCTGCTTTTACAGTGTGTTTTGTAATATGATGTAATATACTCAGTAGGGTTTGGAATGACAATTTACTCCAGTAGATTTCAAATTAGTACTCAAAAAAAGGAGGTAGAATCTTTTTTTTTCTTGTTTTCAGATGTGAAAGTGGAGAAATGAGAGGTCAAATACCTTGCTGAATGTGACAAGTCAAGATTTCACCTCAGTTTTTTAGGTATATATTAATCAATGAAGCATGTGTGTAACTTGAGGCACAGGGAGACCCAACCCCTATTTCCTTCCTAGATTTAAAACACAGGTGAATATTTTATAAAGTTTTATGGCAAATGTTAGCTTAAACTTCCTACTTAATTTCCGACTTTTGCTCTTCTCTAAATTGTATTTGAAAAGAAAAACAAAATACAGAAATTGATTGATCTGGTGTTTGACATCAAGCTGAAAATATCAAGTAGGATAAAAATTTATGAGAAACCTGGAAGATGAAGGTTGAGTAATTTTGACTCAGAGCCTGTGGTTCCTGCCTTATCAGAAAAATTTTCTTCTTACTGTGTCATCAAACAGTATCATACATTTTGCTTTGCTTCAGCAAGGACTTCTGAAATATGATGCTTATCTTAAATGCTTGTAGAAAGTTGGTTGAAATTGCTTAAATGCTTGAAAAATTCTGTACATAAAATGTGCAGGTATACATTTAATGGTTGATTCTGATCAGCTTAGCCAACTGAATCCATGAGTGGAAAGGCTGCAATGGACAGCAAATGCACTGATAACCAGTTTGGTGCTACAGGCAAATGCAGTTTGAAATATGCTCTTCCTTTAAAGCTTAAATGTGGAAGAAAGTGAAAAGGCTAAAACCAATATGAACATGTTTTACTTTTCTTTTGGTCCCATGTATTCTTTTCTATTATTGTTGAAAGTCTTCCCAAAGGAATAATAAAATATAAAAAGCCTTTAATAAAGTAGGATTTTTGGAGTTTAAAGGATCAAATCTTTGCTGTTTAGCTATGATAGCAGAAACATTTGTTCGTCCTGAAAGGGTCAAGTATTCGATAATTCTTTTTCAGGTATTTATTTTATAGTTGGTTTTTTCCTATCCTCTTCCCTCTGTCTTCCTAGCAATGCCACAATAAAGCTTACCATACAATTACACATAAAGTTTATTTAGAGAAGAAGAAAAGAAATTTTTCAGATTAGAAAAGTATTCAGAGCAATAAGGATAGTTTTCTAAACGAGTTATCAATTAATTTGCAGTAACAGCACAGTCCTACATCATCTACTGTTATAATTGCATTCCAGCAGCTGTATCCAAGAGTTAGGTGCTCTCATCCCTGAGAACTAACTATTGATCAGACACACTTCCTCTGCACACCACGTATACCATATAAAGGTCACCATGGACAGCACAAATTGCTTTTATTGAACAGTATAGTGAAGAGGCATTTAAGGCAAAAAAGCACCTTTATGTTATTTTGGCAGGCAGTTGATTGTGACTCTAGTTCATAGTCCTGAAATCTGAAATTGTAACACTCTGGCTTGCTTGAGTACCTAAGACTATTTATTTTGCTAGTTGAGTATCTCCCAAATGAATCAGGCTGAGCAATTTGTTTGCACAGAACAATAAAAGATTGAAAGACTAATGAAATGCACTTGCAACATATTTTTTGAACACCCACACAGGTGAAGGGAATCATTCTTTAGAAGGCAAACATACATTTGATTATGTCAGATACTTTTATTCATATTTTATTATTTGATGGAGAATAACTGGTATATCCTACTTCAAAACTAGTGATTTAATTAAAACAGTATTTATAAATGAGTGTACCACAAAAAACAAAACCCAGAACAAGCTGGCATAAAAATCCCCAGCCGTATTGGATAAATTATATGTTTTGATCCTTCCGAAGCTAAGTTGAATTTCATTCTATTTCTTCTTTTGGAGGAAAAGATATCCCGTTAAACTGAAATTGTCCCCCTACAGTACTCAGATTGTACAGAAAAGATGACATTCTACTTAAAAACTCCCAACAGCATTGACCAAATCTGAAAGGGAGCAATGTGCAGTTTCTAAGAGAACTAATGTTCAGTGCCATGTTCCACCATTTCTATTGACACTGGTGCACTAGTCTTAAACAGCTCTTAATGAGCCTGTGAATCTTGCTCTGTGTGTGAAGTCAGTGCCATGTTCTTCTAGCCAAGCTTCATTATTTTAATAACTGGTAGAGAATAAATCGGCAAGGAGATTCCTGCCAGACAATTTATTATCTGAAGACCAACATGTGTGCATTCATGCACACTGGAGACAAGAATCAGATGGAAAGGATCCTGAAAAATTCATTAAAACCACTAAAAAACGGGCACCATTCAGGAGAGATGTGGAAGGTTTTTCCTACTCATAGGCATAATCAGCTGAAGAAATATTGGAATAAAGAAGTCTGCAAGAATGTTGTCAGAAGTTAGGAGATATTCTGCTAAAGAGAAGTGACACTGGTCAGAAATCAAGAAAACACGATATAGGGGAAAAGATTAAGAGTTTGGTTTATATGAAAGGGAACAAAGTGAGCTATTTTGTAATACCCTTCAGACAAGTATAAGCCTCCTGCAAGGAAGAAACAAACATATTTTCTATCTCACTAAAGCAGAGAACAGAAATCTTTAGTTGTAGCAGTTACTATTGTTGTTGTTGTTATTTTTATTACTATTATTATTTCAGATTAAGTATTTCAAATGTGAAAGTTATTAAGCACCAGCCTCGAGGCTGTAGAACATCCAGCCTTGAAAACTGTTAATGATTGGCTAGTATAGTACCAGGAATAGCCAGTGGAACCATCAACACATTCTTGGCCAGGGCAGTTCGCTTTTTCAAGTTCTTCAGTCTTCTGTGCTTTCCTCGTGGCTCGTTTCCGTTTGTCATACTGTTTCAAGGTTTTGTCTAAGCAGTGTCTAGTCCCAATCTCCATTACTTCAGAATCCAATTGGAAACAGCAATTACAGTTTTCTTTACAACAGAAGTTGAGGTAGCTCAGAGTTCATGAATGACAATGGCCGTTACTGCAACCAAAGTGACAGGGTTTATCAGTTTTTGTCTTAAAAATCAAGTTGTATTACCATCTGAGAAATAGAAGGCATTTTTATAAAAATTTCAAAAGGCAGATTTCGGTTCCTTATGGGGGTTTATTCCCTTTCTCATGTGGCACTGGTTGCTCAAGCAATAGGATAATATATTAAATAGTGTCGGAGTATTCTGTTCTTGTGTCACTGTTCTGCTAAATGATGCACAGAGAGACTTCCCCAAGTCACAAGATGAAAATATATATCCTTTAGAGAGGAAATGGCCATGTTTTTAAGTTTTGAAATATAATACAAAATACTTGAAGAGTATGGAATCTCCTGTATCATATTCAGCATTTAGACATGCTTGAGACCATGGAAAACCCAAAGTACTCTATAAGAAGGGCCTTTCTAGACAGAAAATGAAAATGGAATATATCTGTGGTCAGTGATGGCTACTGTGGCTTATCCAAAGGAAAAGGATAGTGAAGATGTGTAGAAACACCCACGAAGAAGGGAAATGAAGCAAAACAGACATTTGAAGGTAATAACAGAGGGAGCTGAAGAGAGGTGAAATGGCTGAGGGGTTGCTTAGGGAATAAAACAACAGCCCCAAATCACTCTGCTGGAAATCAGCTGACAAACCTGGCTAAATAATTCTGTCATTCAAAAAGTGAAGTATGACTTTCAAACTCTGCTTTTCTGTCTAGCATATACAGAAATGAATTGTGGAGTCTCATAAATATGTACTTTGCATTTTAATGGCTAATTGACACTACCTTCATCCAAGTGCAGACCTTCACCTTAAATACAAATTGATCTGGTTCTTATTCTGCAATTTTTAAGGCTGTTCCACCTATATTTGGTAAATTTGAATGAGTTTATTTTCATATTTTACCCTCAGTTATAACTGTCCAGTATTTGTATTTCAAAAGGAATTTAGCTTAAACATCATAACCAACATAATCAACATAGTAATCAAACATCACAGATGGAAATCTGTATGCTCTGACCTGCCTTCAGATAGACTAACACAGTTTTCTTTCACATTTTTGAAGACATTTTATTTTGTGTCAATAATTTTTCTAAATTAGATGAAAATCAGGCCTAGGTTTAATACTTTTCACATTTTTTTCTCTTTTTTCCCCTTGAGAGAGATCCGAAAAAGCAAAAAAACCCATGTCAAAAGATAAGAAATCTCTAAAGGCCAGAGTTCTCCCTCCTATGATGATCACCAAGGTGCCAAACATTACCAAAATCATTCTGTTTATGAATACTTCTAATCTAAATCTTCCTAAAGTGGAACAATTTTGAAACAAATATCAATCAAAAATGCATATCAGTTTCTAATTTATATCACCTGACATTTTAAAAAAAACCCTTTCAATAAAATCAGTTATTTTTCAGCCAAGGTTTTCCTTTAAGAAACAGTTAAAAGAAAAATAGAGATATAATTAATTAGATTTTAAATCATTCAGTTAGTGAAAAATAAACCTAATGTCCTTGATATTGGGTTTGGTATTGATTTCCCTATTTTTAGCCACAGAAAATCAAATACTCTGATTCACTATGGTATGATTGCAAAGTTTAAACTTCTGAGTAAATGTGAAGAAAGTCTGTTTGTAACACACCATTGTCTAAAATTCCGAAAGAATAATTTTTATCATCCAGAGTCTGGAAGAAATACTACTTTAGACTGAAAGAGTTACTTGAGTAGAGAGTTTGTTAAGTAACACAAATCATGAATATTTTCATATATTTTATGCCCACTCTTTCCACATAAAAACCCTTCACCTACAATTCAGAGTAAATAGCAAGGACCAATTTTCTGATAATGTTAAATAAATGCTTGTAGAAAAAGTTGGCAACTTCATTGTTTAGAGAATTTCAGCGCTAAAATAAATCAATGCTAACCTCAAAGACCTTATTTTTATTCTCCTTTGCACAAAGCTACTTTCTGGGCTTGCTGTGCCTGAATCCTCCTTCTAGCTAGAACGCAGCAGAGAAAGAAAAATCTATCTCAAGAAAAGTTTTGATATTCCAAAATTTGCTTTTATATTTCATTCAAACAAATGCCATGTCTATCATTCACTTGTAAAAAAAAGAAAGTGTGTGTGTGTGAGGTGGCAGTTCATGTAGTTTAATATCTGTAGGGTGATAATCTAAAAAGAATTAAATGTACTGTGGGATTCAGTTTGTCTGAGTTGCAGGATGTGTTCCATCCTCCAGTTAAGACATGTGGGATTCAATGTAAATGGCCACACACGGATGTGCAATGCCATTTGAAATATCTACTGCTGACCTCCAGCTATTGTTCCAGAGTGACGCAGGACTCCCCTTAATCTTTTGTCACTTCTGCCAGTTGTGTGCAGATTTTTGGATTTGGACCATTTGAGGCATGTCAAACACGGTTGTGCATGTATGTAACAGCAATTAATCAAATCCATAGAGAGGGATTGTCATGGTTTTACGCCAGATTGCAAATAAGCCCCACACGGCCACTCATTCACTCACTGGGATAGGGAGAGAATTGGAAGAGTAAAAGTGAGAAAACTCATGGGTTGAAAGAGAGACAGTTTGAGAAGTAAAGCAAAAGCCACACAAACAACAAAAGCAAAAAGAACTAATTCACTGCTTCCCACAAACAGGCAACTGTTCAGCCATCTCCAGGGAACCAAGGCTCCATTGCACATAATGGTGACTTGGAAAGAGAAACACCATTGCTACCAATGTGTGTCCCCTTTCCTCCTTCTTCCCTCCACTTTATACACTGAGTATGATGTCATATGGTCTGGAGTATCCCTTTGGTCACTTGGGGTCACCTGTACTGGCTGTGTCCCCTCCCAACTCCTCGTGCAGCCCTGATCTCCTCACTGGTGGGGTGAAGCATTGACTCTGTAAATACTGCTCAATGATATTGAAAAAAATCCCTGTGCTATCAACACTGATTTCAGCATAAATCCAAAACAGCCCCATACTAGACAGTATGAAGCAAATAAACTTGATCTCGGAAAAAAAAAAAAAACCAAACCAAAAACAACAAAAACAACAAAACAAAAAAAATCCCAGCCAGCCAAACAAAAACAAACAAAAAAACCCCAAACAAGCTAAAAAACAGCACAGGGATCATTTTGAAGTTAGATGCTGAAATTTCAGTGTTTGCACGTGCACCAGACAAACAGGCTGGCACATAGGGCGGAAGTCAGGGCAGCCAAGAATGTGTGGATTACTGGTCAGCTTACTCCAAAGTAGATTGTGCTGAACTGAGACTCTGGTCTTTACAGAGCACTGGTTACCTTCCAGCAGCTATCTAAATTCACATTTTAATCAGAAGTGATCATGACAGTACAGTTAATGACGTAGAGAGAGGAATCCATCTTATTTTTAAAGCAGATGGCTATGTATTTTAGACTCCACTGCCTATATTGACTTCCACTTACCAAAATGGATATCCACAGTCCTGTGTTATAAGTAGATGGCTAACCCTTACATGAAATGCCAGTGGGAGGAATCTAACATCTGCTTTTAAGTCTTAGTTCAGGAAATCATTTTTATTCATATCAGTCTCTACAGAAGCAGCTGAATGCAGGTTTCTTCATCTTGCAGACCAGCTGGTACTGGCATGAAATTCTCTATTCACATATAATAGCTTATTCTAAGGAAAGTTTGAAATAAATAATTGTCAGTCAAGAACTTTGTAGAGACAAAGTATGATTCTGCAATCAGAGTAATTTTGGGAGAAAATATTTTGCTTATGCCTATTAATGTTATTCCTCGCTTCTGGAATCCAAGCAGCCTCTTACAGAAGGTGTCTAATAAATTTTCTGCCTAACTATTTAAACAAAAATATATTACTTCTGAAATTGAGTTTCAAAGAATTTCCTTGCAGATATCAAGCCTAAAATAACAGAAGTTTTCAAGCATTTTAGTGATCAAAACTCTAAGGCAAGTGTTTAAATTGTAGGAAAGAGTAATGACTATTTCATTTCAACTTAGGGAAGAGTAGGGGTTTTTTAAATTATTTTTTAAAAAATTTTTAAGAAAAAAATTCTTACATTCCAAAGATGAACCATGGAACAGACACCTGGACGATAAACTATTTCTCTACATGACCATGCACTAGCAAAAAATTATGAAGGCTTTTTATCTATCTCTATACTGAAAATTATTTTACTCTTAATTGTACTAGAGCTGAAATTTTTGGGTCAAAACATCATGAAAATTAGCATTTTTCCTACCTGTGGGTATCTATATCCTATCATATGAAATGTCAAATAATTACTTAAGGAAATGTTATACATGCATGAGTAGCAGGTTACTTTTCAATGTATTTATTAGATAATTCTAAATAGTCTGGGACTGTAAAACATAAGTTGGAATTATATGTACACAAAATAAATGACCTAATACAACAGATCATTGCTTACTTTACAGAACTTCATATTGGTTGAATTGTCTCTCAATTGATTTATTTCTTTTTGAGAGCTAAATTTGGAGAGTAATAAAATGGCTCCATCCCTGCTGAAGCAAACTCACATTTAGTCATTCACACTCCTCATCTTTCTTTCATCAATATATCATTGAAGGAAGATCCTTCTACAGATGAAAGTTGCCTGACACTTATTGCAGTTGCCCAAAGGTACCTTTAGTCAAGATAACGTCAACCAGAAGGAATGAATGGATGTATCAGACATATTTTGTCCCTCAGATTTTAAAAACTTTTATAATTTTAAAATTAATTTAAAATTAGGATTTAAAAATATCCTTTCTTTTAGAGAAAACCTCAAGTTCTTTTTAAAAAGCCTTTAATACTGCGTGATTTTTCAAAGTGACCGTTGACTTTTCAAAGTCTCAGAACATTTGCATAACATTCTTCCAGGTATAGTAAAAGGCCTCAACGAAGTTCTCTGAACTCTTTCCCTGACCTTCTGTCTTGTAACAGAGTTTTAACTAAAAGCATTTTGGTTGCCTAGGACCAAGGTGCCTGTAGGCAGCTTGAACAAACGGGTGGTTTGTTCAGGCACTTCACAGTTACTTCAACAGGATAAAAGTGTGTGATAGTGATAACGTTGCAGTGATAAATCTGCTTAAAAGTGAATATAAACATTTTCTAGAAATAAATTTAAAATTTCATTAATGCATGCCTTCTGTTTTGGAGGAATGTTTTACTGCTCTAGAACATGCTAAGGACGTTGTATATATATAAAAGAAAGATAGAGGTGATAGGAAGTCAGTAAAAATATGTGAAGTAAGAATCCAGCACACATTCTCTGTAGAAAATTTTCATGTACACATAAAAAGCACACATCCTTCTTATGTATGCCCCTAAGAACATTCACTAATAGAAAAGAAATTGATCATACTAATGCAACAGTAATTCAAAACTCAGTAAGCAATGCTGTGCATCAGAATCTGTCAGGTGTTTACAAAGTCAAAACTCAATGTCATCAATTAAGTCAGTTAGTTACATTAAGCTTAAAACCTTTTGATGGGTAATTTCTGCATTTCTTTATATCTTAGGGTTCTTGCCTTCATAATAGAATCACATAATCATTTTGGCTGGAAAAGACCTCTAAAATCATCTAGTCCAACCTCCAGCCTTTGACTGATCATGACCTTGCTGTATTATTATGACAGGAATTAACGAAATGGAATTTACAGCAAATACAATAATTCTGAAAAATATGGTTTCTGTAGTTTTGACCTATTTTGATAGGCTGAAGGAAAGGTGAGGAAAACTGCAATCTTAATAAACCTCCTGCAGCTAAAGATTTAAAACTCACACTGTTTCAAATTAGTGAGGACAGTAATATTTATTTGCTGTTGAATTCTAGGCTGCATGACATTTCAGCAGGAAACACTTTATAAGAATTCAACCTATGACCGCAGAAGTTGCAAACAAGTACTTGAGCCACATGCAAATAGAAGGTTTGCATATTGAAAAAAAAGACAAGTAAAATTGATTGCCGTTTCTGTCTTTGATCTTTCCAGAATCAGAAAACTACATGTGAATTACAAGCAAAGGAAGCCTAAGAAGCACAGGACATAAAGACAGCACACTCGCTGTTGTCCCTGCATGCTTAGGGGCAATCGAACGACATTACAGTCCATCAGATCCAGTGTTTTCAAGCAGGTTGTCTCTGTAAAATAACAGCTGTGAAGATGCGGATCCAGCTGACATCTTGTTTGTTTGCTTGCTTGCTTGTTTTCCTCTTCAAAGGCAAGTTGGATGGCTGGCTAGCAGAAGGAAATGGAGAGTAAAGCTCATCAGCAGGCGAAGCAGTTACAGATAACATACTCAGCCACAACAAAGGGCCCTTCACAGCTTTTGCCACTAGATTTGGTTATTCCCAAAACCCAGAATTATCCTATTCTGAAGCCGCTTTACAAATCCAATATATTTTCATTTTGCTTTCCCCTCATGTGCTGCTGTTTACTTGCACACTGAAGCTAATCTGTGCTTTCAAAAGTGGTTAGATGATTGACCCAAGTAATTATCAGCCTATCTCAGTACTACCAGTTGTTTCTGTTATTTTTGAAATCTCTTTGAAAAGTGTGGCTCTCAAGTCTACTCAAGAGACTATAACTTTTTATTTTCCATATTGAGCGTGTTCTGTAGCTAAATGAGACACCTTGGTTGGCAGAGTCTCGTATTTACATAGACTTCATCTCTGAGAAAGTGAGTGAGAGGAATAAATCTTATGACTTACATTACCCCAGTGTTGTAATGGATTTGAAAAGTTTAATGAGAATTTGATAGGAAAAAAAGAAGCAAGTAGGATCATCAATGAATTTCCAGAGTTGTAGGAAAGGCATTCTGTACAGGTGAACAGCATCAGTGTCTACCTTTTTTTTGACTACAAAGTAACATGAAGACACCTTTACATGTGAAACTACATAATTTAGGTAGTTTGGAATTAGAATAGGAATTTTGAACAAAAAATGTGAATTAATGTTATAAAACAAAATATTATTGCCTTTAAGTCTATATGATCCAGTAAATTAGGGTCAGTGACATCCCAGGAAGTTAGTTGCAGTCACTTATAATTATATTAACTGGTGTTGTTGAGCAAGTTAAAATGGTGTAAACATGGCTTATATGAACAAGAATTAGTCAGAAGTTTTCCAAAGCAACAATTTTTCTTCAAAAAATTACCACAGGAATATGCCAAAAGCTGAACACTTTTGGCAATATTTATAATGATCCAAAAAAAGAAACATTTCCACACTTCATGATTACAGCACTTTGCTTTTCATGCAAATATTCCTTTGATATAATAAAATGTGAAAAATAAACCTTTTCACTATGTTTAAAATAATTAAAGGCCTAACCCTTAACAATAATGATTTCATATTTTGAAACATTTCTTAGAAAGATGTGTTATGTTCACTTGGAAAAAAAAGAGCGAGAAAACAAATCTTAGTAAGACTTACAAAATGCAAAACCAGCTCAGAACTGTCTTGGAAATGAATTAATAGTGCAGGTTATCGTCCTTTGGATGACACACGTACCAAATTTGGTGTGCTGGCCATCTTCCAAAAAGGATAATTACATTCTGCTTACCTGTTATTCTCCTGCTGTTTTTCTTGTAAGATGTACTTTTTGTTGCATTCTGTTCCAAAATATTGTTAATGATGCTATCTTCACAACGATGGGTTTTTTTCTTTGTTTTTAACCATTAAAAAATAGTTTTTCTGTGGAATGCATGTCAAACAAACAATCACCTATAAGTTATGTCCCTAAAAATTATTAATTCTATAGCACTATATCTATCTGTCTCTTTTTGAGCCTTCAGGAATATGAAATAAACGTCGTAAAAATCTCCACAGCTGCTGTCATGCAAGATAATTCTGCACTTAATAGGACATCCAAGAGCAAAAATGAAATCTAAGGCATTTTTTTAACTGATGCAGATAGTATAAATTATGATTAAAGATTGAATTATATATTTACCTACCACAACAGATTTAATTCCTGTGTAAGCTTTCTTCACTAAGATCACAAGCCTTTGAAATATCAACGGTATTATATAATTATATAAACAAATAAAAATTCACTCCCTCTATTGATTAGTTCTGCCACCTACTCCTGATCAGTATCTAATAGCAAAATTCAAATATATGGGAGTAAACTTTTACACATATTTCCTCTTTTCAAAGTTTGAAATCCTACTTTTGGAATAGTTCCCTACAATACTAATTCAAAATACTCTTTCACTGTTAAAATTCTAGGTCCAGCCAGATTCTGTGTACATGTACCTTCATCACTAGAAATTCCATTGGACTGGTTTCCAACTTCCAGGAAAGGCTTTCTAAGCTTGTATGTCCAAGTATCTTTTCTGGTATTCTGAAATACTTGTTCTGGAAGACTCAGGAGTTTTGTGCCATTCTGGTACTTTGCAGCAATTGGGATCTCAGCTATTCACATTATCTGAGTTTTGAAATTCTAATAAATAAAGGAGTTATACTTTATTGCTAAGCTTCAGCGTTTAAGCATATTCATAGATTACTTCTTGTTAACCACAAATTAAACAAACCTTGGCCATTGAGGATTACCAAATAAACATGTGGAAATAAATACACAGGATGTTCTCTGGACAATAGGCACAAGTCCTTCTGTAGAAAGTAATAGTAAGTGGTGGTTTGATTTTAAGAACAGAGAACTTGAACCATGCTCTTGTCCTTGCCTTCCTTTCCCCTTCCCTCCTCTCCCTTCTCCTCCTCTCCCGTGTATCAGCAGCTGTGGCTGTCTGAATTTACCAAATGAGCTATCTATTACAGAGACAGAGATTCAACCACTGTTTTTAATAAATGTGAAATCAAAAATATTTACATGATTCCTAAATTTTGGCATATGCCCTCAGGAAAGGTGTATCTTCTTCCAGTAGAGTTTTTGACACTAGTATTTAATTTTCATTTTAGTGTCTGTTTAGAGCAATGTGTTCTCCAAATCTTTGGCATGCCTGGCTTTCATATGATAATCAGAACTGCCATATGTTTAAGAGATTTGTTTCTCACTTAACTGCTTTAACGTGCTGAAATAATCAGCATGACTTAAAGCCAAATTCAATAGCTTGATGAAAAGAACACTCACGAAACAACTGTCCATCACTTTTCCATACTGTGACAAAACGGTTTTCATTTTACTGCAATCATTTTGAGCAGTTGTTGTGTGTTCACAGCATTCTGTTTCAAACTTCCTTTTGAGAAGAGAGCTGAGTTAATTTCAGTGAAATAGCTATTGTAGTTTTATATAAATTACTCACTAATTCATGGGCATAATAAAAAAACCCTGAAGTTGCTATGGACCAAAATACTAATTCAGCACTTCAAATTACATATACAAACAAATTAGAGATAGAATAATACCTGTCCCAAATCACAATGTTATGGAACTTATATTTGTGTCATAAATGAAAATCTGGTGTAGAAACGTTTTGTTGAAGGAAAAACCTAACCAGGAGTTGCTCACCAAAACAAATGAGGCTTTCTTATGTTTCTGCTTGAGTATGGGTTCAAATGTAAGCAGTGAAAAGAAAAGATAGATTATCTGTTGGAAATGATTTACATACACAAAGGCAGACATTTAGTGCCTTCATTAGGAAAACTTATGTTTTAGGCTTTGCGTGCATGACACAAAAGTTACTGAATCGTTACAATTACTGCAGTAAGCCCTAAATGAGCTTCCCTTGCTGATACATCTTAACAAAATAAACACTTATGATTTTCTCTAAGAGGTAAATTCATTTCTTATCCTGTTCCCACACAAATTGTAAGAAGGGAAGGCAATAAAGATAACTAGTAAATATATTATATATTAGTAAAAGTAAATTAATCCTATAATTGTACATAAATGTTTTATTAAAATTGTCAATATTGTAAAGTCTGAATATTGCTAATCAGCTGTGCTAATAAACTCTATTTAGTGTTTTCTACCCAACTGCATGGATGTAAAACTATACTGTTTACTTATTAACTTCAAAAAAGACTATGCTATCTCATATCTTTCTTTTTATCACATTTTATCAATATCTTCATTTGCACATGCATGTTTCTTCTTGTAGAATAAAAAAATGGAGATATTCTCAGCTAACTACCTTATCACAAAATTATACATATATTATAGATTCAGTATTAAGACCAACATAGAAATGTCAGAAAAATCTCAAGGGAGAAATCAATAGCTAAGGACTGTGTAAGTTTTCTGGTTAAAATAAACTAAAAGATATATTTTTAAAAATCTATAACTTAACTACAAATAAAACTATGTAAAATATTTTTTTTCTCCAGGAATTGGATACATTAATATCTGAATTGTGTTTTATACCAGTTTCAGTGTTTAGGCTTGACTTTGTTTTATGGATATGTTTTAGCAAGGAAGGTAAGTTTACTTCCTTGTACATTAATATCCTTGTACATTTTAAATAGGCATAAAAATAAAATGGCATCAGCTTAATGATTTTATATTGGTGCTATCTTTTACTATTTCTGTAGTGTCAGAAACCAGGTAGATATGGTTATATAGCGTATACTCATATTGCATTTTATGTACAGCTATGTAGCATGTGCTTCGCTTTACTTATTTTGGTGTACTTTCAAAATGGAATATTGGAGCACATAAGAAGAGCACAGGGAACTAATTAATACAAGTGCAGATCACAGTCAATTTACTGAGTGATCAAGCCATAATTACTTTTAAATGTTAGGTGCTATCAAGAGTTACAGTCACATAAGACATCAGGAAAGGAGGTATGGGTAAAATATGACAGGTCCTAATATTAACATCAAAGGTTGCCATGTCTTAGAAGTAACATGAATGTTAGTTAAGCAAATGATAATACCTTTGCAGGAAAAGCAGTATAATTATCTAACATTTTCCTAGCTGTGTTTTTTCACACCTTCCACTAAAGCTGCCAGTGTTGAATGCTTTGACAAACCTTGAACTGTTTGAGCAACCGTGCAGCCCTCTGATAAGGTGTTGCCATTGCTAGCAACAGGTCATAGTGCTTGTAGCTTTGTTTTACCTGGTCTAGCTCTAATGATTTCTCTAATTGACCAGTTGTCTGTATCTAATTTGTTTTATTTCTGCTTATCTTTGTATGATACAATTAGAATTTTACACGACAGTAAGAAGCAGATCTTCCAGGTAGAATGAGATATTCCCACCTTTTCTTTCCCACTGGCAGTAAATCATAACCATCTGACTGTGGAAACATTCCCTCACTCATATAGACCCTACTGTTTTTGCAGAGATAATGTGTTGTGTACTTATTTATACCTTTGTCTGTAAGGACCTAACTTCCAGTAAAACCAGAATTTGGCACTTGAACACCTTTCTGAATCTGAATCTAGAAGGACAAAGACACTGTTTAAGTGTGACCCCTTTGCTATGGAGTACACAGGTGAGTCTGGTGCCACCAAAACTCAGGTAGTTCACAGGAATGTTCCATGACTCAGAAGAAGGGTAATGGTAGATGATACACTCAGCAGGATGTTGCTTAATGCCAGGTGAGGAGCCTGCTCTTTCCAGCTGATTCCAATGTGCGGCTGCCCACTCAGACTTGGCACTAAAAACTAACCTGTAATCATTTCTCATCTATATTCAATCAACAAAATTTCAGTTAATTTGAATAATTTCCTAAACATTTCTTAATTTTTTGGTTTTTTTATCTAGATAATTTTGATTCATTGGAGGAATGTTGTGCTTATGGTCTCAGTTATGCTGAAAAATGTGGGGAAAGCAAAGTGAAGGACAACCAGGAATTCAACGCATGACTCCAAACAAAGGTAATCTAATGACAATCGCTCCCTTTTACCTAAAAGCAGAATCATTTTTTGAAAAACACATGATATATTTATAAGTACATTGGCTTAAAGGAAGTCAAGCAAGATGGAAAAAGATTCATTTGAGAATCTTCATGGGGTTTTGGAGTGAGTTAGATTCTTGGAAGCACCTTAGCTGGGCAGATTCAAGCTCAGTCTTGTTGATGCTGAAGTACCACTCAGCAAGTTCAGAGAATTATCCAGGAAAACTTAATGCATGAATCCACTCCAGATCAAAGTGCCTATGTCTTTACTGACAGCAGTTCTAACAGCCTTTTGGAGTTCTAGTTCCATAATCCACCTGCGGCTTTACATATATCCACACTTTAAAAATATTACCTTGATTTCTTGTAAATAAAAAAAAGTCAACAGGACAAGAAAATACGTGGAAATTCAAGATTAATTAGATACATGGTACTTTTCTTACACACATTTCTCCCCATTTATTTATTCATTTCCATTCTTCCACAGATAAAAATTAATCCAGAATAAATGCAGAATTATTCCACTGTTATATAAGATAAAGTCCAATCTCTTTTCCTGAGAAATCAACGATCAAAGAAATAAAGACTATTGTAAAAGCAGGTTTAGTTTTTTTAGCTGTGTAGGAGATTGGACTTTGAAAAAAAAAAGATAATAAAGAAAGCATTAGAGATATGGCTGAAATAGGAGACGAGATTATAAAATCCTGACTACATTAAGTCCTGTGGAGCTCAGGCTTTATTAAAGTTCCCTGGACAAAGTCATGCCGAGATACCTCTCTGGAACATTTGGGACACTATATCTAGAAAATGGCAGAAACCAGGGTAGTGGTGGAGATCTGGTGGGCAATTCCCCATTACCTGGCCCCAGACAAACTGAAGTTTGTTCTTTTACGTACAGTGAGAACACTGACAACAATTTTCTCACTTTTTAAAAAGACCAAAAAATCCTTTAGAACAATTTATTTTATTAAGGGAGAGTTCATTTCTGTATCTTTACCTTTGGTACTTAAATTGCTTCTTCCATTTGATTCACCTTTCCCTTCATCTATGCATCAACTTATCAAAATTGTTTTGTCTGGGTTTACCTAGAGACTAACACTGCAACTAAGATATCTTGAGATGCTTGATTCTTTTCTTTAGCTAACATCTTGTTTACCAGAAAGAATAAAGAAATGAGCACTGCATTTAGCTCATCCCCACTTTCCTGGATATGCTAAAAGTCATGCCCTAAACCTGACTTCCTTTCAGTCTAATATCTTGTGTCTAATACCAGTCTATTGTCTAATATCTAATGTCTAATATTAAGAAAAGTACTATCAGAGTTTTGGACTGGATACATTTTTTGGGACAGGAGTGCTTAGACTAGTGACTTTCACCAAAGTCTATGATGTTAGTTTTTGATGTTCTTGTATCTCTAATTTTAGCGGCATAAAATTAGGGTGCCACTTTTAAAGAAGAAGGCACTAGTGGAATCATGTGTGCTTTACAGGGTACAAAAAAGTCTTGATCAGCTATTTTTTTTAAAAAATATGATTGATCATTTCATTTTCTTCCTACATCTTTCTCACATCAAATAGTACAGAATTGCTGTACTACAGAAGATATTTAATATAATTGTAAAGATACATTCATCCAAATCTGTTGGCTAGAACTTCACCGCCAGGTCCCAGTAGCAGATTTTGTCCCATTCTTTTCATGCAAATAACTGAATTTTAGACAGCAATATGAATGGCATTACATTGGTTCTTGCCACAAGAATCCAGCAGTAACACAATCTGGCTTGTCAGTATAGTTAAGTGTAAATATAATCATGAAAATATTGCTTCTATGTATGTAATACCAGAATTTCCTGCTGATATGTTTGAATACATCTCTTTCAAGCAAAT
Organism: Callaeas wilsoni; assembly: GCA_013398955.1. NCBI lineage: Eukaryota > Metazoa > Chordata > Aves > Passeriformes > Callaeidae > Callaeas > Callaeas wilsoni. The sequence goes on along the minus strand of VWPU01014059.1, from coordinate 891,619 downwards.
GTGCCAATATCACAGGAGCTGCTGAGAAGACATTTTAGCTTTTTCCTATTAAATAGCATTGACGTAACTTCTGCCTTGGAGACAGATGTATCTCTGCACCCAGTTAATTGGTATTAATTACACATTACATTGACAGATTTGCTTTTTCTTTGAGAATGCAGATTTGACATTTTTCCTCCTTCTGCTTCACCCAAAATCATAATCTGAATTCTTAGATGCAATGAATGGCTGATGCTCATTTTCTACCACCCAATACATTGCATAGATGCACATTTTATAGCAAAGGCCATTATTTCATTGCAGCGACTGAGATATTTTTAGGCATAAGTGCTTTGTTCTTGTAACCATGCTTTGTTCTTGTAATTCTGAAGAGTTTTTGAACCTTATTATATCCCGATTTTCTAGTCTGCTTGTTATTTTTTTTACAGCCTTTAACTTTCACCTGGTCTTTGCAGAGTCCAAAGTGCAGTTTCTATAATCTTGTTTGGAGTAGGAGTACCTGGTAAGTCACTGAATGATTAAAAAAAAAGAGAAGAAAAAAAAGAGTACTCAAATGTCTGGAAGGGTGCAGCCAGTCAACAAACATATATTTTGAGGTCCTGTTTACCTTTGTATCAGATGGGTAGCAAAAAATAAATAAAAACCCTAAAGAAGTAGAAAGAAAGAAAATGTAAAGCTCTGAGTTTGATGAAGTATGATAAAATGATGTTTATCTGCCTCTACAAGTCATCAAAGGACATGGTCTGAAAATGTTGGTTGAAAAATTACCAAGAGATAGATAAATGGCTGTCTGGCATTCTCAGCTTTGTAAATTTGAACACCTTTTACCTACCAGGCCTCAAAGGTGTCCCAGATGTCTTGATGGAAAATACAGTGCACAGAAGAAAATTTAAAAGGCAAGTCTCTAAAATAAATCCCTGAATTCATCTCTAGTGTTTTCACCACAAATGCATGAACTGATTAGTTTATTATTTAAAAAAAAGAAATTAAAAAATTAAAAGATGACTCTGTAAGCTTTGCATTAAAATATTTGGTTTTTCCCATGCATGATTTTAATCCACAGAGATAAATGTACTTTAAGGCTGAATAAATAAGCAACTGCTGTTTTAAATAGATACCATTATAGGTTTGAATGCTGCAAAGTAATTAAAGGATATAATATCCCATTATAAAAGATCAATATGCACTTGAGATCAGGGCAGGATCCATTCCTAAAATGATATAGCCCACACTGATTTCTATCACATCTTCAGTATTGATCTGATGTGAACCTTGTTGATTTGACTTCTCAGCTTGTTGTTTGCTGAGGTTTTAAGACTGCCTGTGCCTCCAGAGTGAAATTAAAGTGAAGGCTGTTTGCATGTCTACATAAACTGCTGTTAGCAGGTCTCAGTCACAGACTCTTCAGTAAACAAGCTGTGTATTCCTTTGAAATGATCGGTTCCAGCTCTGTTTTGACAATTTCTTAGAAACTGATTTTCATGAGAAATTCTTTGATGAGAATGGTGAGTGCAAGAAGCACAAAGCTATAGCCTATTGCTTTCTTTTACGCGTTTGTTCTTTTATGCATGAAGAAGCTCTTTACAGTATTCTGATCAGAAAAATGCTGGTGGGGAAATTTTTGCAATGATTCTTAATTGGCTTTAACTTGACAGAGTTGATATCAGCAATTACTTGAATAAAAATGAATAAATTAAGGGAATGACAAGAATCATTGCAGCATTGCTTAGCAACAAGACAACCAACTGAATGGGACAATCTCATTTTTCTCAGTCTGTTAAAATTGGAAACTCCAGAAAGACAACTACTGACTTTTATTTACACATGGGTCTGAGATATCTTTCTCATTTCATCCCATGAAATATGAGAAGAACAAGTCCTTTGGACAGTGACTGTTGGCATTTACAGTCATTGGCAGAGTTAGAGGCTGGACCCCAAAAACTCTAATTCTCTAAACTACTTTCGAGCTTCCACACATTCAAGTCCACAGATTCGGGTGACAGGAGTTAACTTTTATTCTAACACCAGAGAAAGTTTAAACCTTTTTTTGAGATCTGACTAGGAAAGATTGATCATACTAAATAATGTACATAAAACATATTGAGATTTATAAAACAGAAATTGTGTCACTTATTTATACTAAGTTTCTGTATGCAAATTTACTATATAAAAGAGGAATAGAAAAGAACGTATTTCTCTCTTCTCCCCATGTACCTGGCATTTCAAAGGTTATATGGCAGTTTGAAAGACCTGGGTTTAAGTATGAATTTTGTATTTGTGATCTTCTGATCATCATTACCATGAGGTTAAGCTGTTTTGAAATGTCATCCACCATTCTTCTAAAGGGCTCTGAATCCATTGGGTCAAACTCACTGGCTTGAGCACTGATTGTAGTTGTAGATTTGAAATAATAAACCATAAAATATATTCACATCCCTCTCAGAGGAGATGAGGTGTGTATGGGAGGCAAGATGGAGGAGTAGGCTCTCATGGGCATGGTAAATCTTCTGCCTCTTTGACAGGTAACAGAAAAGCTTCATAACGAGTGGCTGGAAGTGAGAGGGCTCCTCCCCAACAAGTGCCTTCAGCCTGCTGAAGAGGACACTCGTGGGAGGGCGAGATGTGGAGTTTGGTGCCTGTGACTTTCACATCCTATAGGAGGTCTCTGATGCTCCAGTACAAAATGAAAGGATCACAGTAACAGATCCTCCTCCTGCTATCTCTTATAAAAAGCAGTGACTCATGTTCCATTTAGAAGGAGAGGTGAAAGATACGTTATAGACCAAGACGGCCTGGTGAACAGAAGTACATCTCGGTAGCACAGAGTTCATCATTAGCACAACTACTGCTTTTCTGAGTTTTTCTGTAGGCTGCTTTTGCTCCCACTGAATAAATTGTTATATAATTTTGGGCCCTATTCTGAACAGCCTAATTTTCTTTAGACCGAGCAGAAGCCCAAAGTTATTTGGTTATCAAGTGTAGATTCTGTTTGCAGGATCAGAGACCTCAGGACCGTTTTCTACCTGAGGCTGTAACTCTTACATATTTTTAAAACTTCTGTATTTGTTTTTCCACAAAGGAGCAATGGAAGTTCTTGATTTTGGGGTATAACCCAAAACAAAACTTTTTAAAGGGAAAACATCTTGTCTTTTTCTACAAAAAATCACTCACTTCCTTAATGATACAGAACCAGTAGTTGTATTTTACACATTACCTGAGACTGTCTTGTTATATTTCCATAAATTCTGCTTTTTAGTCAATATCAAATTTGCAAAAGAACTCTTCCATCTAGAATTTAAAAAAAACCCAAAAGCTCTTTCAAAGAGGGTAATGTTTGTTTGCTTTGAAAGTCTCTATAGCTTAAACTTGCTTTTCACTTGACTTCCAGGTGGATCTGATTTTAGCTTGATTGTATTGATTTGCTTATTCTAATGGTAAGATAAAAGTTTCCATGAAAGGGTAGCTTCTTAGATCAGGTAAATCAATGTAATTCAATTGACTTTAGTGTTATGATGATCTGCACAAACTGAGAATCTGGCCCAAAGCTGAGCATTTTATTACCTGGGACCTTTTTATTTTTAATCCAAAAATATTTATTCATATTTTGTCTAGATCTCTAATTATGCAAAACGGCTGACAACCAGTGATGCCATTGCTATCTAATCACTATATATTACAGACAGCAAAACAAAAGATTTGTAATTGATCCCCATGCCTCCCTGAATCTTAAATCTACAAGATTAAATGCTTAAATGTTGCAGTCTCTACAGTAGCTTAAGATTCAAGGACCATTTACTCTGTTAAATCATTTAAGTGGTTTGAGGAGGTTAATGAAAACACAGAAGAGCCTCAAGCTTCCTAAATAGAAGCTGGAGGATGATTTTCAAAAGCTAAAAATTGTAAGATCTTAGACATTTTGAGAGGGCAGTATAAAGATCCTTTACCTAACCTATTTCACAATAAAACAAGAAAATAAGTATTATCACCCTGTTTTAGCAATTTTGATTTGTATTTACCAAAAATTTCAGCAAATGGTAGTTTTTGGTTTTTTTTTTCTAAGTAGTACATTAAATAATATATGCAGCATAAAATGTAACACACAGAGATATATTATTAAAATAAAAATTCCCATCCTGCTTATGTATGTACATAACCAAGAATGATGTGACCACCATCCTACTTTAGAAAGCTAATTGAGGAGGTTTTTCTTGACTTCTGCTCAGTTTGAGAGACACTGACTTGGAGTCAGCCTCTCTGCTGTAATCCCAGCTGCACTGCTACTCTGAATTTCCCTTGGAAAAATGTGAATCTCTGCCTTAATCACACTTTTACAGCAAATTTATTCAAATGATCTCCATGTTCTTCAGTAAACCTGAAAGTGTAAATTCATAAACCATAATGAAGGAATAAAAAAATTACAATGTTTTCTCATAGAAACCAAATATGAGTTGCTGCCTTGCCTACCAGCAAATGTGTGTATATGAGGTTAGGTACAGCCTACTTGCAAACTTCTTGCTATAAGCCAGTGCAAAGACCAGGCAGATCCAAACAATGCTAACTAGCAGGGTGTTTTTACTCCTTTAAGAAACAGTCTCATTCTTGGTATCTTTTGCCTCCAGGCTGAAAATGTCCTGTCATCATATTTATATGCAATCTAAAATATTCATACACAGATGTCTGGACACCACAGTATTTTTTTTTTAAAATGATGTTTTCACTTATGTAATGTATGGTTATAAAATGACCATCATCTATGTACCACAAAAGTGAAATAAATTTAATAATTTCTTAGATGTTGAAGAAATCATCTATCAAGAAATAGTAAGAAACCAGAATTTGTCTAAAAAGGTTTTTTGACTATGCATTTAGTTCAGCGTTAGCCAACATCTAGCGATAAGGTGATAGATTTTAAGGTTAGGATTAAATATTGTCTTGGGGTGATTTTATGACAATATTGTATTCTCTATCGCCTGCTTGATTTCTAGTGTACCTTTAAATCGCAAAGGGGAGAGAGAGAAGCCGAGAGAACTCTTCAAAGCGGCCAGCTTGACCTTGCAACTAGAAGGTTTTGCATTCTTTTCTCTCCCGATTCTGACAACATCTATTTAGTGAGTAACCTTATGCGCTCTAGTCTCTTCAGCTTTCAGCGGAGAAGGGACTGTGATCTGCCTCAGCGGCGTCTGTTCCTTTTTAGACTGTTTTTAGCTTGCTTTTCATCTAAGACCGGCCGTCATCTCCGGACCTGCTCGGCGGGACCCTCCAAAAAAAATTGTCAGTCCCTGACTGGCCGGCCCGGCCCAGCTCAAAACTACAAGTTTTACCTACAAAATAACCTCTAAAATCCATAGTCCTCTTTTAGGGGACAGGGGAGGGTGTTTCAATCTCCTTTTTTCCTGTGACAGCAGGAGACTCTATTTTGTTAAAGAAATAGTTTTTTTCACTTTCACTCAAGAAATTATTTTCCCGAACCCGTGAGAGAAGTGCTGCCAAGGCCTGCTTGCCTAGCAGGCGGGAAAGAGAGAGAAAAACGCCCCTCTCAGGTTATTTCCTCCCGGATTTGTGTCCAAACCGGCACAAATATTCTGTTGTAAAAATACAGACAAAATGTTTTCTGATTTTCTGCAAAATGATTTTGGAATCTCCCTGTTCACGTATATTTCATTAAAGTTTTTCAGATTAAGCAGCAGTTCAAGAAAATAAATTATTTCTAAATGTTTATTGGACAAAGTACTGCTGAAGTTATTGCTTTTGCCAAAATTCACCATATATATATATATGTATAGATATAAAATTAATTAAATTGAAAGTATTACTAAGTCCTTTGGAAAACTGATATGTCTATAGTTTGTTTTGATGAAGGTTTTCCAACTTTTCTACATGTTCTAACTAGACCAACTTGGTTTCTCACTAATATTCTTTCCTCAGGTGAAGTTCTCTCATTTTGTAAACCTTATTAATGCTGTAGGCAGAAACTAAGCAGGCTACTCACCTGTAACTATTTTAAAAATACTTAAGTGAACATTCACCATTTCAGGGTCAGTTTGCATTCTGGATGAATGCTCCGATCTGTTTTTTTTATACTTGCTGATTTACCCAGGCTGCCAATTACTACCTGCTTGGCATCCAGAATCACATCTCATATCTCACCATTTGTGTGGATGTTGTATGTCATCACTTCACTCTAATAAACATCTGAGATCTCAGCTTCTCTCAATTCTTAGCAACTGTGTAAACAAAAACGCAAAAGATTATCTTGAAAGGAAGAAAAAAAATAAAGAGGGGAAATAAAACCTTTCACCTGTGAAACCTCAGTCTGTGCTGGTAGAAAGAAATAGGTTTAGCTTGGCTTCTATTCATTTCTTAACTTACATCCCAAAATTGTCATGCATAATTTGATCCAAATGGATTGCCTTGGTTTCAGGAGGGGAAACAGCTCAAGTAACAGAAAAGAGTGAATCACCTGTAAGTTATTGAGAAATCAGACTGCCACTTGGGTCAAGGTTAGGGTAATTAGCTGGTCAGCCTGAACTGCGATTTGCCTGAGGAGAAACAAATTAATTTGGTTTCCACATTTTCAGCATGACCCTTGTTGCATTCTTCCTGGATCCAACGACCTCTTCTTTATGCATGACTGAAAAATATCATTCCCACAGCTAAAATATTAGTATTTCTTTCAAAAACAGTAGTGTGTATCAGTAGTCATGAATGTTTCTAATTTCTTGCCAGTCTGCCTCAGTTTTCACACTTTTTATCATTGACATTGCAGACCAAGTCAGCTGTACCTAGATTATGCATGCCTTTTATTTTTCAGTTCCCCATAATTTTCTCAGTAAATGCAGAAACCTGAGTTATTTGCTGCAGCCCATTGCCTCTGCTTCTGTAGTACAAGCACATTTATTTGTGATTCTTGTATCTTTCTTGACTTTATTTCATATTGTATTTTTAAAACTTAGATATTTCTTGTAGATTTATACATGTGTAAAAATGCCCTATTTAGGAACAGAGTTGGCTCTGTTAGAGACAGCAGAATCTTTCAGCTGACCTCATTATATCAGCTTGGGCAGTGTCTACAATGATTGCACCAAAGGATTAAGTTCAGTCTAAATAGTCAGTTCTACTTGGTGCACTAGATTACCAGGAGAAGTCAAGTTAAGATAATTTCCATATGTGATTCTTTAGTCAGAATTATCTTTGCATGTACACATATGCATATACACGTCATAAATTAAGGCCATTTTCTCTTCTCCTATCACTTGTTACATGGGAGAAGAAAGGGAATGAAATCTTGTGATTTCAATGAGGATCATTTGGGCAAGCTTTGGTGCATTTCCCTGCATTTCTTGTCATCCCATTCACTTTGCTGGTTTTCGCTTCGAGTCAGGATTTTTTTTTTTTTATTCCAAACATTTCATTTCTTCAGTTTCTTCCCTGTCTCCTTGTTTACCTTTCTTTCCTGATTTGGGGATTTCAGTGGGAATCATTTGGGCAAGTTTTAGTCCTTTTCACTGCACCTCTTTTCATATCAGTACATTTGGTTATAGTTACTACATTTCAAATTTCACTTCTTTGCACGACTTTCTAGTTTTTATATTTCAGCTTTTCTTTCCTTTTGGTTGTGTTCAGTGTTTTTATTTACCTTTCTTCCCTGATTTGAGGATTTCAGTGGGAATCATTTGGGCAAGTTTTAGTCCTCTTCCCTGCACCTCTTTTCATCTCAGTACATGTGGACGTAGTTACTTCATTTCAAATTTCACGTCGTTGCAGGATTTTCTAGTTTCTTTATTTCAGCTTTTCTTTCCTTTTGGTTGTGTTCAGTGTTTTTATTTACCTTTCTTCCATGATTTGAGGATTTAAGTGGGAATCATTTGGGCAAGGTTTAGTCCTTTTCGCTGCACCTCTTTTCATCTCAGTACATTTGGTTGTAGTTACTGCATTTCAAATTTCAGTTCTTTGCACGACTTTATATTATTTTTATTTCAGCTTTTCTTTCCTTTTGGTTGTGTTCAGTGTGTTTATTAACCTTTCTTCCCTGATTTGAGGATTTGAGTGGGAATCATTTCAGCAAGATTTAGTCCTTTTCGCTGCACCTCTTTTCATCTCAGTACATTTGGACGTAGTTACTGCATTTCAAATATTTTGCTTTTTTTGAATGGCACTTCTATTTGACCAGATATCTTTTCCAGAGAGTTTTTCCATTTTGTATTCGAATTTCAAGATTTCAATGAGGATCATTTGGGCAAGCTTTGGTGCACTTCCTGCACTTCTTGTCATCCCATTCACTTTGCTGGTTTTCGCTTCAAGTCAGAATTTTTTTTTTTTCTTATTCTAAACATTTCATTTCTTCAATTTCTTCTCTGTCTCCTTGTTTACCTTTCTTCCCTGATTTGGGGATTTCAGTGGGAATCATTTGGGCAAGTTTTAGTCCTTTTCCCTGCACCTCTTTTCATCTCAGTACATTTGGACATAGTTACTGCATTTCAAATATTTTGCTTTTTTTTGAATTGCACATCTATTTGACCATATCTCTTTTCCAGAATGTTTCTTCCATATTGTCCTCCAATTTCAAGATTTCATTCCCTTTCCTGAAAGGAGCTTCCTTTCAGGAAAGGGAATGAAATCTTGCGATTTCAATGAGGATCATTTGGGCAAGCTTTGGTGCATTTCCCTGCATTTCTTGTCATCCCATTCACTTTGCTGGCTTTCACTTCGAGTCAGGATTTTTTTTTTTTTTATTCCAAACATTTAATTTCTTCAGTTTCTTCCCTGTCTCCTTGTTTACCTTTCTTTCCTGATTTGGGGATTTCAGTGGGAATCATTTGGGCAAGTTTTAATTGTTTTCACTGCACCTCTTTTCATCTCAGCACATTTGGTTGTAGTTACTGCATTTCAAATTTCATGTCTTTGCACGACTTTCTAGTTTTTTTATTTCAGCTTTTCTTTCCTTTTGGTTGTGTTCAGTGTGTTTATTTACCTTTCGCCCATGATTTGAGGATTTAAGTGGGAATCATTTGGGCCAGGTTTAGTCCTTTTTGCTGCACCTCTTTTCATCTCAGTACATTTGGATGTAGTTACTGCATTTCAAATATTTTGGGTTTTTTTGAATTGCACTTCTATTTGACCATATATCTTTTCCAGAGTGTTTGTTCCATTTTGTTCTTCAATTTCAAGATTTCAATGAGGATCATTTGGGCAAGCTTTTGTGCACTTCCCTGAACTTCTTGTCATCCCATTCCCTTTGCTGGTTTTCGCTTCAAGTCAGAATTTTTTTTTTTTTTTTTTTTATTCCAAACATTTCATTTCTTTGGTTACTTCTCTGTCTCCCTGTTTACCTTTCTTTCCTGATTTGGGGATTTCAGTGGGAATCATTTCGCCAAGTTTTAGTCCTTTTCGCTGCCCCTCTTTTCATCTCAGCACATTTGGTTGTAGTTACTGCATTTCAAATATTTTTATTTTTGCAATTGCATTTGTATTTGACCATATCTGCTTTCCAGAATGTTTTTTCCACTTTGTCCTCCGATTTCAAGAATTCATTCCTTTTCCTGAATGGAAAAATTGTTTATATACAGAATCTTTAAAGTGTTAGAATGTTGTGTTTACTTTAGCAACCACGGTTATTCCCATTGGGCCACATAGCCCAGATAAAGAGGATTTGTATGCTGACTCCAAAGGTTAAGTGCCACTCTGTGAGAATGATTTCTTCTTTGAATTCCTGTGAACTGATGGTCACAGGTCTGTCTGATTGTCAGTTGACAGACACCCCGTTGTATCTCCTAAGAAAAGGTAGGTAGCTCCATCCCATCCCTCCTTCTCCCTATAGGCCATTGCTATGTCATCCCCTCCACCTTTCCTGTACTCCTTTTAAGTGCATCATGAATGGAAGTTCGCTCTCTTCTTGTCCGGACCCCTTCGAGGGAGTTTCTACAATAAACCCTTGGAATACCGACCAGGGGCTGCCTCACTCATTGATCTCTGGCTACACTTGGGCAATCCATAAGCCCCAGGCACGCATGGCTCCGTGCCTTCCACCACACGGGCGAGGGAGCTTCTAGCGAGGCACACAAGTGCCACAGAGTGTCCTCCTCTCGTGTTGGGCACCTCTGGACAAGCAGCAATTCTCCTGGCCCAGGCAGCGTGCTGGCATATTAATATATTAGGAAGCAGCAAAACAGAGGATTAAGACTGTACCTGCTCTGGTCTGGAGGTTGACATAGATGCTTTCCAGACATTCTTCCCAATCCAAATGATTCTGAAATTTTCGGATAATAAGAGATTCTGCTGACAGTTTCTGGCAATAATTTCTCTGCTAACTTATGAATATCCCTATTGGATAGATCTTTATGCATTAGATATGGTAAAAAGATTTCTCAAGTATTTAAGGTTAGTATTCCCATTAATAGAATAAAGATATTCTGCTATGTGTTGTACAAACACATATGCAAAGACAGCCTAAACTAATTCTAAGAGTCTGTTTGTGAAACTGGAGACTTTGGCTCACATGGCCTTTCTGACAAAGGAGGGCAACTGTGGTATTAAAGAATAGATAGGTAATTTACAGCTACATGTGGGAATGGCTGTCACTGTCCAGAGATGAGCAGTGGAGAACAAAACTTGTCAAATAAAGCTGTCAAAATCATGTTGTCAGTCTAAACTAGATTAGCTCAGAACTTGGATGATACAGCTTTTTGCCTATATTTAAATGGGAAAAATCAAATTGACATTTATCAAAAGAAAAAATTTCTTAGGTCATACTGAGTACTACTGGTAGTCTATCAGAGAAATTAAAAGTGTTTGAATAACCCACTGTCCAGCAGGCATTACTTTCCCCTCTAAAGAACCACACCAGTGCATCATTACTACCATCTTGACTCCTAGCCCTTATGCAATCACACAGGGTCCAGGAAAATATCCATAATGCACTTGCAGGATTTACTTCTGTTACAAAAAAGTAAATCCACAAAAATACATTTGTGCATGTGGGACAAATGCTCGATATGGGAGGAAAAGTTATTTAGACCTTCTGTACAGAAGGATATCTGTTTTCCTGTTAATCAGGCAGTACCCTCCAGTCAAGTCCAACCTTTCCAGATCATGGCCTGTGGTTACCACTCAACTGGTTGTTTATTTGCACAGTTCACTTCTTAAGATATGATACTATGAGCTACCTTGAACTTTTGCAAAGCAAGGGGCTTGTATATCATCACATCTCTGTCATTTTCAGCCCAGTATAAATGTATCTTGTTTCTGTTTGGTTTCTTTTAGTAAACAATCTGTCCTTTTCAATTTCACGTTTTCCTGCCAAAAAAAATATCACAGTTGCTCGAATTAATGTCTAGGCAGAACTGCAGGGTGAATTCCTTTCTTTCCCCTTGGGGGAAAACCTGTGAACACACAAATACATATATGCACACACTATCAGCTACAGCCTGAGGCTTAGCAGCAGCCAGTTTAGATTGCTTCAGGACAGACTTTTTGTAGAATATTATTATGCTATTTTTTATTGGTGACTTGTGATAAAACAATGTTTCTTTGACTCTATTTTTAATTTTTAAATCATTCACAAGAGGCCCGAAAAACTGTCCAACTTTTCTGGCTTTAAATACTTGAATGTTGCCACTGAATTTGGAGAAAGCAATTCTCAGTTTGAAAGAAAATTAAGGAAAGCTAGTATGCTTACATTGTGATTGTTGAAGTACATTTAATACACATTTAGATTCCATTCCAGCCTATTCAGAAATATTTCAGCTTATTGGCAAATTTGCATTAGGCTACATTTAGACCTCGTCTACAAGCCATTCAATTTAAGATTCAGCACTTCACTTTAGGATAGGATGCACTAGGACAACATGATCTTAGTGATATTTATATGCCACACAAAGTACACCAGGTTCTTCAGAGATCAGGATAAATATGCAATTCTATTCCAAAGGATTTTAGTGTCACAGACAACCTATCTGGTACGAAGATGTCTTTCCTAAACCATCTGCTTTGGATGAAGAGATTAGGCTTTTTCCCTCAGTTTACCACAGTGCTATGAGACAGAGCAATGTTTTCATGTCCATGGCCACACCAAAGCAGCAAATTAGTTATTGGCCAGGCTGCCTTGCCTGACAAGATCATGACTGATACCACTAACAGCCTAATCAGCCTACTCTAGGTGATTCTGCTTGAGCAGGAAAAGCAGACCAGATGACCTCCAGAGGTGCTTTCCAACCTCAAGTAGTGCTTGTGTTCTGCATGGCATGTACTGGTCATGCAGATTCGGTCAATATTTTGATTAAGGAAATGGATGAAGTAGTATTAGGTAAATACCAGGAAATTGTGCAGGATATCAAACTCAAAAGAAGTGCAGGGCAAGTGAAAGCCAGGATTAGACTCCAGCATGATCTTGAGAAACTGGAGAAACAGGCTGCTATCAAGATAAATTTAAATGGGTAATGCACTACACTTATTAAAAAAAAAAAAGGTAAAAAAAGTAAAACCTAGTTTAAAATTGATAAATAACTGGCAAATAATTGACGTGAGAGCAGCCCTACAGGCAATTGATTGGCATATAGTAAGCATTGAGATAGCTGTGAAAAAAATGGTATTTCTCATTATTAGTATGGGTCTCACTGAAACACACAAAGCAGCTGAGCTTTTCTATTTAACATTAGTGCAGCTTAAGCCTAGTACTACCTGCTGTGAGCTGCTATTTATAAGCTGGATAAACATAAAATGGAGAGAAGCTGAAAAAATTGTACTGGTTTAATATATAAAAGTAAAGGCTAAACATGGGATATTAAGAGTAGTAATATCTATGTCTTACGTAAGAAATTAACTATCCGAACCAAGACAAATTTAGATTAACAATGTATACGGTTGCAAAATGATACCACAATCTGGAACAAACAGCTGATGGAATTCTGAGAATCTTTGTGATTACATAGTTTGGAGGCCTTTTATTTTGATGTTCAGTTTTTTCTCAGAGCTTAGATAATTGTTTCGTAGTGGCAGAATGAAGGACTAGATGTAGCAGGTCCTCTAGGTTCTAAATAATGTTCACGAGTTTACTTTCTTTACTGCAGCTCAATTAAAAAAAAAAAATCATTATTTTCCTGTGAGTTTCCACATTTAAAAATTTGATTTTTTTTTTTAAAGAGTAAAAAATAACTTTAAGAGAAAATATTTTCACTTATAAACTGGGGTCTCTTTCATTTAAGGATGGGTGATTTGCAAAGAATATGTTTGTTTTTTGATTAGTAATTGAAGACAGAGAAAACTGCATTTATATCACAAACAACTGAAAATTCATTGATGACTTACAATTTTCAGTTCCTTCCCTCTAATTATGTTCACTAAAGGAGTATCAATTCTATGACTTTAATTCTGAATAATGAACAAAGGTATGTTTAAATCCATCCATATGGATGGGAAAAAAAAAAGGAAAGCTATTTTCAAAAGATGAGTATAAGAAACTTAAACACATCCATATTTTTACAACACACATTTGTACATTTACACACCTGCTTGAGAGTTCTGCTGATAAGAGGTTTGTAAACTGTATGTAAATGCATGTTTCTACAGCAGATTCCTCCCTTTGTATTTTTAATTGAAATCTGCCTCAGTTTAGGATTTTTTAAAAATCTACTTTAAAAAAAAAAAGGTGAAATATGTCAAATAAAAAAAAAAAGAGCTATAAGGATAATGACTGTAATTGGTCAGAGTGGAGTTCCTGTGACACTGATGGATACAGAAGTGTTGCTGGAGATGTCAGTACATAGGTGAGCAAAATCTGACAAGGAGATAGATTCTGCTGTCAACAAGAGATAAAAATGGCCTTCTAGTTAGCATCTGCTTGCTATGGTTAACATCACCAGTACAGCACCCTTGATTCTCTCAGATTAATTAATCTAGTGGGAAGACTCTCATAAAATGCATTTGTTCAAAGTAACATCTGTCTTAGGTTACTTACTCTGTCTCTGTTTATTTCTCGTAAATATTTTTTATTTCTTTTTTGTGAGCATTTGCCTAAGTTTACTTCGAAAACAAAGATGTCATGTTCTTCTATTTGTTGAGTGAAGGCCTTTTCCAGAGGACAGTTCTCTAATTATCTGCATTGTGTACTCTATTTTTTTAATAAAAATGTATTCAGTAGCAATAGGTTTCCTCAACATATGAATTTTTTCTGCTCTTGATATGGCTAAGTAATGTTTGTGAATTGTTTACATGATCCTTGCTTTTCCCTCACTAACTGATGAATACATTTGTTCACTAATGAAATATGTTCATTATTCGACTACGTTGCAGATAGTTGAATAATATTAAGAAAAATCTGCAATATTTTCTGCTTTTAACTTTTAATCATTGCTAACTCTCTTATCTCACCTAATTTGACATCCCATTTTACCCATCACCTGATCCACATTAATTTCTCTTCAATATGAATCACATAACCATTAAAGAAAAAAGGACAGTAAAAGTTTTCCAGATCACAGCAGGCTTTCATATTACAGTTCCCAGGGCTTGCTTTAGTATGTCTAAACGGTCTGTTAGGAACCACTAAACTCCTCCAAAAGTATACCCACTGCCATTCCTGCCTCAGGTTCACCCGGAACAGCCTCTCCAGACCACTATGCGCACCTTGGCACAGTTGCAGTAATGTTGGATCAGGTGATCCTCAGAGAGTCTGGTAATTTTTGGCTATGTACATGTATGATGGGCCAGGAGAGAACCACAATGTCTCCTGATTTCATTGTATGGAATCTTTTGAAGTATGTTTGTATCTTTTAGAGTATTCCAGCTGCAGCCAGAGCTTACTGATGTTTATAACTTGTGATGTCCAAACAGAACAAATATCTGGGTATGTAGCTAAAAGCACTTGACCATAAAAGTTTATATTTAAGAAAGCAACAGGTTTAATGGACCGTCTCCTGAAAAATCCAACTTCATCTCCCGTGTTGGCCTCTAAAGTTTTTTCTAAACTGTGCAAAAGAGCCTGGTGATTTGTGTCAGCAGTGTTTTGTCAGTGTTCGATTCTTGCCTAGAGACTTTGGTTCAATAGGTAGGATGTGCAAATGAGTTTTCTTTCTCACTTCAGAACTCTTCTCACATTTCACTTCATCTCTCTTGCATTTTGTTCTCCCCTTGTGTAACTCGGGAATAAAGCTTTTTTGCAATGAATTATTTGTATTTATAATTTTAGATAATATACTGACTGTCCTGTGAAATGCCATTGCTATTACATTTTTTTATTAAACTAGCACAATGGGACTCCAGCTTCAGTTGGGTTCTGGGCACTACAAAAGGGATTGATAACGAATATTAATACTGAAACAAAAACATATTTGTTAGAAGATGGGGAAGTTGCAGGTTTGGAGCATATTGTAATTGTCATGACAGGATGAGTTTTATCTTATGTACTGTTCGATTTAAGCAGAATAGGTAAAACTCTTCTACTGTAAAACTATGCTTATAAAAGTAAAGCAGTACAAAATAATAATTCCACCTCAGCCAGTGAGAAACTCTTTTAAGTTCATGTTTTATTTCACTTCTGAAATTCATTCTTAGTATTTTTAACAGTATGCCCTGACCTAGCTGTCTTTCAAGAAAGAAAGGAATATTTTAGTCAAACTTTAATTCCTTTACTTTGAAACAATAATAAAGCAGATTTAAACCAATGTCCTCTGGAAGCTGGGAGATTATAGAACAAGGTGATCCCCTTGTTCTAGCTGTCTTATTTGTATAGACTAATCTGTAACCATAAAGCACATTATATTTAGTGTAGAAATTTCAGTTTTGAACTTTGCTATGAGAGTGACGCAAGAGAAAGACACAATTCAGTGCATACTCATGTTACACTAAGGTGATATCTTGACTTAGAGATGCAATAGATTGTATGAACTGGTCTTTCTGTCCTATCAGTTCTCTATCTGAAAAGTATGACTAGTGGTGCATTATAAAGTAGAATTTGTTCCATAGACTTTTACATTTCAATAAATGTACATAAATAAAATGGTACATACAGTACATTCATACATTTTCAATAGGGTCATAGATGTCCTTTGAAGGAAATGGGTCAGATTACAAAATAAACTCTGTAGCTTCTTGTTTATTAAGAACTGTGTCAGAAGACTGCCTTTCTGAGCTCAAACTTTTCTCTTTTGTGTTCAAATCATTCCAACTCCCACTTCTCCCTCTTTTTTTTTTAACCTTTTTTTTTTTTCCTGAGTTCTCTATTGAAATCATGGCAACAAAATTTAAAGCTCTGTGAAATCTTGACTCTATGGGCCACCCTCACAACTCTCCAGTGAGAAATGAATTCCTGATGTCCAAGCACAGGGATAAAACAGTAACATAATAATATCTCTCTATCTTTTTCCTCTAAAATATTATACCTATTCCACTCTAAATGGGGTATACTATCTTAGTCAATATCCTGTAGTGTTTCTATGTTCATGTCTTGATTTGGTTTCATGATGGGAATATTTGAGCATTCTATTGACCACAAAAGCTTGAAAAAAGAAGAGGGATAAGCCTTCTTTTCAAAATTTCTGTCTCCACTTTACTAGTGAGAGGGGCATGACAGTCTTCTCTATTGTTTTCTCTCTGATACTTAAACTGGTTTTCTCCCATTTTCCCCCTTAGTAGTGCCATTGCCTTTCATTGATGGAGTACAGATGTTGAAGAACTTAGGAGTCAGTCCAATTGCCTTTGCTAAGGGGTCAAGGAAGATTTCTTCACTCTCAGGTAAAAATGGCATAATGGATTCGCTCAGCTTCCTCAAAGTCAAGACAAAAAAGGGTATACACTTCTTGGAGAGGATTGAGGAATTTCTATTAGTCATCTCTAAGAATGTTGTGCCCAGTGTGGATAAAGATCAAATAACCAATTTTACTAAGTAGAAAAATCCTGGCGTTTCATCAGTTGACCTTGAAAGAAGAAGAATAGAGATGAATCAGTCTTCACAAACGAATATCTTCGAGTTTCTTTCACCCATTGCACGGCTGTGTAAGATGCTAGGATAAAGAAGACTAATGAGAATAGCTTTTGGAGCAGCTTGAAGGAAACACTGTCCCCGTAATGTATTATACGATATAAGTCTTGTAACTTGACCATTTCAAGGACTGGAAAATTAAACTAATACACTGAATCCTGCTTCTTAAATTGTTCCTGTTATTTCAATTACCTCTGTATTCAATAACTTATTGAATTTTATTTTGATCAATCAGCTTTGGCTAGGAACTGTCTGTCACCACTGTACTGGCTCTAAGCATTTTTAGTGTATACTGGTGGGATGAATGTTTGTTTTTATGAAGGCTCCTCAGTTTCAAAAAAATTCAATGTAACTGTTGCAGAGTTTCAGAGAAACTGCAAGAAAAATTGTCAGACTTAGATTCTGAAATCTTTTGAATCAGACAGCAAGGTGAAATGGAAATCGAGGCCAGTAGCTCAGCCAGTAGCTCAGCCAGTAGAGGGAACTCTTACACAGTACAAAGTCAGGCAGAAATACAAGGTAGTACATTAGGGATATAAATATGCATGAATGTGTAGATTGCAAAATTCCAACAGTAGTTTTTGGCTTCTTTGTACATAGCACATTGACCTTTATATTTTTATTCAGCTACAATTTATTGCAGTGAAGGTATAACTATGCTAAATACAGGACTGAAACAGTTCAAAAGTCATTTTGCAAAACTTAGTGAATATTTAGGGGGAAGAATAGGGAACATCTATTCTGATTATTCTTTTTACTAAAACCTGCAATTTGTCTTTGAGAGCGGTAAATCAGCTTTGCCATTTCCTGAAATATTTCAGTAAGACAATTTTTTTCACAGAATGCAAATTTTCCCTTAGAAATTTTCCATGCTGTGACTGTGTGACTTAATTCAAGTGTTTTGCTTCCTATGCACAAAACAAATATTTGTGACTAAAACGAGCAACATGTACCCTTATGCTGGCCTCATGGGCTAGATTTACAGCAGTGCTTAACATCTCCCTTGCAGAAAGAGACATCTAGATTTCCATAAGTGGGTTTAGGCATTAAGTATTTCAAAAAATGCTTTCAGCAAGCACTAAAGATTTGTCCCCATGTCCCTGTTGTGTTTTGTCTAGATCCATGCTATCACAGCTATCAACTCTATTTATAACTCTAATAATTCATTTTCTGAGCCTTTGCTAATCAACTGAGTGATGACTTTTTCATTGTCTAATCAACCCAGATATTGCTTCAGGACTACTTATTGTGAGTTTGCAAGAACATTTAGTTTTCACTGAATAAAATATCTTTTTCTGTTTCCATTTGATACTGGTGTCAGCCCTGAAGTATAAGGTTCTACTTTTATCAAAGGCAACTAGTAATGGATGAGCCCTTATAATCAAGCATACTGCCATCTGTATTCCTGCAACCCACTCCTGTCTGGCAAACCAAATGCAGTGTTTACTTTTTCTTTCTCACAGCACTTCATAAGATTTCTTGCTGTCATGAGCATTGCCTCATTGCTGACCTCTACAGAAGATTCTCATTCTTTTTGTAGCCCTAACCAAGTATTTCGTTAATTTTTACACTTATCTCTTGTATTTCTCTTCTTCCTAGTTTTGGTAGCTCCTGCACATTTTATGACTGGTAGTCATGACCTGTTTTCTGATGATTATGAATATCTGTCAAAGTTCTTTTGAGTCCTTTGTGGTGTCCTTCTTCCAGCTATGGCAGCAGAACAGTAGCAGTACACAGCAGACTGGATTATGTTTTCTCAATGCTGTAAATTCAGGGTAACATCTCTGAGGACATATACTCACCCAATGTTCAGTGAACATATACTTTTTCTCAGCACTTTCTCATTTCCTAAAGAAAGGCAGTATGTTCCCATACCAACGGGTTGTGATGGACGTTTTGACATGTAAATAAGAGATTTTTTTTTAATCTCGCTCATGTCACTCAATCACTAAGGCTGCTAATTATCTTTTTCAATGTTTCCATGGAGTTCAGAAAGCTTCTTTCATCAAAGGAAGCTGAAAACCCAGTATTTAGGTCTGTCCTTACTTACAATGCATTTTGTGATTTTAGAAGCTGTTCTGTATGGAACCCTCCTTGTTTTGTGTTTTCTCACCTGGAACATTTCGTTACACATTTCCCAACTTTATTTGTTAACACCTCAGACTTTTTGGTCCCATAGGGGTAGAGGTATCATAAATGCCTTTGGATCTGCTGCTCATAATATCAACAGAAACATCCCAACCCAGGCAGAGCTGTGACTCCATTTGCTCAGTGCTGCATGCACACTAATCATTTCCTCTACACAGGTAGTGCCCGTTAG
Organism: Callaeas wilsoni; assembly: GCA_013398955.1. Classification (NCBI taxonomy): domain Eukaryota; kingdom Metazoa; phylum Chordata; class Aves; order Passeriformes; family Callaeidae; genus Callaeas; species Callaeas wilsoni. The sequence continues at coordinate 872,327 of VWPU01014059.1, read as the reverse complement.
CCTCCTAGAAGTTGCTCTTTAATTTCCAAACTTGAGCTAGGCATCATTCAGGATTACCATATGGACATGTCAGATCTGATATCTGCTGGTCCAGGCATCTATGTTGACACATACATCACTGTATTGTCAGTGAAAGTATGTTTAAACCAAAACTTGAATAAATTGTAGCAGAGATCATCTTACTTAACTCTGCATTGAGGAAGAGAGTGTAAAAAATGGCTAAGTGTACTGTTTGTGCATTAATCATGAAGACCCACTCTTTTCACTCATATACAAAGAACCAAAAAGCAAATATCACTGAAGGCAGTCTGGCAAAGTCAGTTCTATCCTTCATGTGACAGGATTCTTTGTGGTCTTCACAGTGAATCTTTGGAAGCTGGTTAAAGGGAAAGGAAAGGAAAATTGTATCACAAGTAGCACAGTGGGAAAGAGCTGGGAAATAATGGAAATCACACCACATTCCCCCAGCAGCCCCCCTCTAGTGTATCAGATCAAAGTCTTTCTATTTTAGAACCAAAGCTTCTTTATATTAAATACCAAGAAAGTATGTTTAGATAACATTAAAAGACTGACTTAAACCATAAAACTCAGGAAATTCAGAATTAAGGCTGACACTCAGTTCTTAAATCACAGAGCGGAGAAAGGCAGGGGTGGGGATGGGAAGGTGAACTCAGGCACAGCAGCGTAAGGTGAGGATGGAAAGTGAGACCTGTCTTGGCATCTTTCTACCTGCATCACTGGAAAACTAAAGACTGAGTTTTTAGGGGTTTATTAGTGGCCGCTATGCATTACTTTCCCTTTTTTTCCTGACAGATTGGCCAAGTAAATATATGAAATATATTTGCTCATCTCAGATCAGCTCTGCTTTCTATAGCTATTCCATCCGGCCAGGAAAAGAAAAGGCGATGTGATTAGTCAGCTTTGTTTTCTTTTTCTTCTGAAATTCATGCTGCTCTTAGCCCCACTGGTATTAAATTATAACTACCCTGTTCTGAAAGCTAACTTTACCTTTTTTTTTCTTTTTTCTTTATTTTATTGAAGCTTCTGTTATCCTTGAAGGTTTTCCTATGCAAATTCAATAGGGTATGATTTTTCTCTTCTTAAATTTTTTTAACAGATTGTTTTTCAAAAAGCTGAATATTTACACCCAGAATGGAACTAAAGTGACTACAGCAATCCTTCCATATAGACACATACAGACTATATAAACACAGTATGCATGGCTGGGATTGTTCACAACAAACCAAAAGAGAAGAGTATAAATGCCACAGTGTTTATTCTCTATGAGCAAAAATTTATTATTTTGCGTCATTGAGAACAAAATCATTGATTTTAATTTTAAATATACACAAATGTGTGCTGGATAAGAAGGACTTCACCTATGTGTAAGACTTAAAGTGCCAACTCTGATAAGTGTTGTTAGAACTTACTTGTCTGGTGGTTAATTTCTATTCAAGATTTTCAGATATTTACTCCTGCTGTGCTACTGTCATATGATGGGTGTCAGAAACGACAATTCCCCACAATTCCTCTTTTATTTATTAAAATTTGAAAGAACACAGATTGTAATAACTTTAAATATTAAAACATTGAAGTACTTTTTCAATCTCATATGTTTGTTACAAACTATTCAAAATAAAAAATAGCAAAACATCTTCCTCTTATTTGATAAAATTAAATTAAAAATACTGAAATATAAAATGAAAAAAAAAAATTTGAAAGCTATATATCTTATTTTTCCGCTTAGTCTTCATAATCATAAAGAAACATTAAATAAAATATGATGGGACACACCACTCATTGCATTCTGTTTTGGTTTGCTGGAATAGGAGCTGAATGTTGCTAGGTAGTCTCACAGAGAAACTTGGCTCCTATAAGTGCTGTCTTATTCAGAAAAAGAAAGTACTGAACAATCCCAGAATTGTTCATCTATATTTTGAAATGAAATGTTCATTGCTGTATTTGATCTTCACTTTGTTCACAATGAATTAGCACTGGGATTGTTTTGGAAAGAAGTTAGTGCATCTGGACACTAATCAGAAAAACTATGATCATCAGCAAGTTGGAAAAGCATAAACATATCTGTACAGAAAACCTGACTTAAGAGAAAATACATCTAAGCAGGGTAACAATACAGAACATGTGAGCAGAGCATGACTGTGTGGAAAGGATGATATTTGCATAGGACATCAATACCTGAGGCAGATATATAAACATGTTCACTTTTTCTATTCAGAGTAAGAAATTGATATTGACAATATTTTGTAAACTGTTTTCTTTTAATGCTTTTCTCTTGATTTTTTCAACAGTTTGTAATGTCATCAATTGAATTAAGAAGAATAACTAGGTTGCATTTCAAAAGAAAATTGTTTAAAACACGAAGAAGTCATAAAATGATACTTATTTCCATTTAAACATGTAAAGGTGAAATGTTGCTTCAATTTCTAAAACTCCACTTGATTCTTCTTTTGATTTTTTTCCGCTCGATTAAAGAAGAATAACTCTCCTTTTGTATGGAATACAGATTTCACTTTCAGTGTGGAGCAGTGAAACAAAAATAGATGAGAAGTTTCTGGCTAGTTGTGCATGGAAAAAGAGTGAAATTTTACTTCACACAAAACTGTAGCCAATATACCATTGCTTCTTATCAACTTATTTGTTCAATTTCCATTCCACCTAATAAAAACATTTTGTGTATAAAAATTTGATTATATAATGCAATTTATAGGTCTGATAGTCTTTATAGGTTTCAGTTCCTATAAAGGTCTAAGTACAAAAATATTTGAAAGACATCATTATTTTTTACTGGAGGCCATCAATAAACAGACTTATGTGTTTATATGATATTGCACAAATAGTACAAACACCAGCTTTGTACACACACTGAATCTACTGAATATTAAGAAATCTTTCATGCAGTTACATAAAAATTAACTATATTTATAGAATTGCTTTTAAATTTCTATCCACATGATTTTTTCCATTGGAGGGTATTAAAGTATTTGGTGAAACTAATTAAACTACGTGACATGCAGGTTATATATTTTTGTATTAAATATCTTGTCTTCTTTCCAGGGAAATATACTTAAGTGTAAAGAAATAATGAGTGCACTGATATGACATAAGGAAGTGTCATATAGGCTTATATGAAGAGAGAGCTATATAAACTGGTTAGGATGCCAAAATCAGATTAAATCTGTAAGGCCAATCTATTCTAACTCTGTGGCTGCTGACCTGGGTTTTTTTGTGGGAATTTTTTGGTGTTTTTGTTGCTTGGATTTATATATTTTTTTTTAAATTTTAATTTTTAATTTTTATTACACTTTTAAGTGGGCTATCTCTGATACAATTCTGCATTTTGCCAGGCAGACAAAACATAAGAGATATTTTGGAGCCAGGGCAGAATTCAACTTCTGTTTCTTTTGGACAGAAGTAATGGCATGTAGACAGAAGCAGATGTGCACTAGCAGATAGGCATATACAAAACTAAACATATTAGCACTGGAAGGATACTGGCTTCTCCAAATCATAGCCGACAGACATTGTTTAATGCTATCATAGTAAAATTGGACACTGCAGAGGAGGTAAATACACAAATCAAAGACTTTTTTAGCATAATCCGAAAACTCTATCTATACTGATTGAGTTTATTCTGATCAAAAGTTAAATCTAGTCTTATGTAAAAAAAAAAAAAGTCATTAAACTGGCCAAAAGGTTATCTTTGTTATATTTCACTTAAAAGTGTATAGCTTTTACTTAACTTCTGGTGCTTGTCCAGATGCTGCTGTTCCCATTTTGGAATCTGTAGCTTAGAGTTTTCCAGAGTAATGTTTTTGTCCTTGTTTAAATAGGTCAAAGATATACAGCCTACATATGAGAAATGCTTAATTCCAGTCTCAGATAATTCACAATGCAAAAATGTAAAGTTCTTAAGATAAAGATTATTGTGGAAATGCTGAAAAACTTTTATCTGGTACTGAAAAGAGGGATTCTGTAATCAGAATGAGGTTAACTATGCTTTATTCTTCCTTATTATGGTTGGCTCCCTCAAGTTAAGACAATAAAGTGAAGCTACCAACATACATGCAATTGATCTTCACTGCTTTAATGTAATTAGCTCTTAATTCTCTCACTAGGTCCTCTGGATTTGTTTAAATTTTTAAAGTGATTCAAAGAGATGCCTTTATCCTTACTGTATAGAGTTTAATGCATGCTCCATAGAATCTCAGCGGTGAGCACCTACAAGTTCCCCCCCCGTCTCTTTTCTCTGTGTCTGTGTTCAATTTCCATGTTTCTAATGACCAAGTGTGCAGTCTCAGCAGACTCCCAAAGCGGGTCAATCATTGCTCTACTATAGCTTGCATACGTCCTGGGCTTGGCATTTTCCTGGGCTATACAAAGCACACATTTTTTTGGGATCTTTTTCTCAGTGTCTTGGTATATAAAATTGACAATATCTTTCTGATAAATACTCTGTCTTATGTCTTTATTATGGATTTGATCCCATATGCCTTAGCAGGACCCTTCTTTACACAAGCTTCTGTTAGAAACAAAGAATCAAGAGACCTCGTGAGCACATTACTAAACAAATCTGTTTTGACTGAAAAAAACCTGTCCAATATTTGGGAGCACATATATAGTATATATAGTGTAGTTCTGCATCATAGCACTCAAGATTTAGAGAGCCTCCTATTTTTTAGCTGGGTTTTGTTGTCTGCTTATTGACCCTGCAAATTAAAAACATATCAATTGTATCAAACTAGCTATTTTTTCCCTGAACTTAAGAGTTTTGAGTACTTGCAAGTGTACCTCTTGTATGCAGATGTTGCCTATTAATAGAGTAAGAAAAGACATTGCTGTTATTTGGACTGGTATAGGACTAAGATATACTAGTGCATGCATTCATTGAAAAACAGGAAGAGGATTGAAAAAACAAAAAAGAAGATTTCAGAAAAAAATTGTCTCAAATATTTAATCAGAAAAAAAGAGGGCTACAATAATACAATAATCTTACACTTTTATTAAACTTCTTCCTCCTGTGAATATCAGGACAGGGCAGCTAAAATAAGTCAAGCTACAAAAAAGCCTAGTTATGAATCTAGAGTTGAAAGTAGAAGGCCCTGGGGGACCACAAGATGTGCTCCACATGTGCAGCAGAGCTTTCTTGAAGTCACACTCCACAATGCTGCTCTTCCAATGCCCCACCTGATGAAATGTCATGCAACCATCCAGCTACCCAAAGCCATATTTCAGAGAAGTTCATAAAACTGGTAGTACTTTTCATGAGAACAAATTCTTTTTGACAGGAGTATTTTTTTCAGGAATAAAAAACCATCAATTATGTTTTTTTCCTGCAATTTCCTGACCAAATCTACTCACAGATAGAGTAAAAAACCTGTCTTCTATTAATATCAAAGCATTGAGTCTTAGCCTTCTTTTACTTCTGCGGTGTGATTTTCAGATATAAATGATTCTCAGAATTTCCCAAGGACTTAAGAGTTATCATGGATCTATCTTGTGCCTTCTCATGTATCCAGCAGGGACCAAGACCACATCCTTCAGCAGAACACCACAAATGATGGCTGTTAGTTATAATTACATCTAGCCATACTCTACAACGTTCATTAAGGTTAAGTCTGATAACTGAATACCATTAATATCTATACAAGTATAAAATCCAGTCTAATAACCACCACGATTTTGTAGTTTCCTGGAAAGATATAACAAAGCAAACTCTCATTTTGAGTGAAAAATATTTCTTTTAGAGGCTTTGAATTTTACTCTTTTTAATTTTAGTGTGCCTTGTTCTTGTATCACAATTTACTGACTTCAGCAGCACCTGAAACAGCTCTGTAAACTCTATGCCTGTTTCTTTTGCCTATAGTATTTATAGTAAACCTGGGATTTACTTGAAATTATAGTAAGAGAACTACAGAAGTTTGCCTGTCTTTTATTTAGAAAAATGTCTCTTCCACCTTGAAAGTGATAATAATTATTCTCAAAAAGTCTATGTTGGCACATATCACCTCATGTCACAAGAAAACATCAAAACAGCTTGGAACGAAGCCCAAGGAAAAGAAACCCACATGATACTACAAAGCTAAAAAATAGTGATTCAGACGATGAAACCTAAATGACCTGGACTAATTCAAGTTTTATGCTTTTAGCTATGATGCTGAACTAGACCAAAATGCTATCAGTTCCCATAGAAAGCACATTCTCATGTGTGAATTTTTAACAGCAACCATTGTCATGCAAGTTCACAACCACTTCGAAGAGCTCTGGTTTAGTAATGAGCCCTCTGGTAGTTACAGTAACAAATAAAGAGGTCACATACTGAACACTAAAATACCTATGGCAAATGAATCTATTAAAATAGATATATTTTGAAGTATAAAATGTGTTATTAAGAGGTAAAAGGAAGAAAAAAGTAAAATAGAAGTGTAAGGAAAAGCTTGTAAAACGACATTGGGAGTATAAAAATCAAAGTCAATATTATACAAATGTTGGAAGAGGTGATTTTCATTCATTTCAGAGCATTTCCAATTAAAATTTTACTGCAAAGAAAATCCTTGGCATTAATTAGTTCTTCTAAAAGAAAGATAATCTCCAATATTAAAGGGTTAGAATTAATCCTTTTAAAAGAGAGAACATCTACCTTGTTCACATTAAATTACTCTTCTGAACATTTTTTAAAAGGAATGAAATCGTTCAATAGATACATGTTCTATTGAAAATCATCAAATGAAGGAATTTACAAATTCAATTTTCTTTGCAATGACTTGAAATATGCTATATCAGATTATTATTATTTGCCATAACATACAGTGTAAACAGCCTGTATTTATACTCATGGCTATTGTAAAATTGTTTTGCTGTTGTGTTGGCACTTAGAAATATCAGTTTTCAAGCATTTCTATAATGTCAGTATATAGAATGTCATATGGGAAATGCAATCTATGTTTTAGATCAATACCACGGGAGGTTAATAAACTTTTTTAGCAAGTTTTTGCTCTTCAGTTTTCAGATGGCACCCTCACAATACTGTGAACTTGCCTCAATGTGAAATGCATGAAATGAAAATGAAATTGTGGAAAACTCTGAGTTGCACACTTAAAATTACATGATCTGGTGTAGTTTCGGCATTGCATTTGTCTTCCAGTTCCCTGTCAGAAGCTACCATATACAGCAACTCCTAAGTCAGATGCTAAGTTTAAAGATAATATATAAAAATTTGCAAATACGACTATTACAAGCATGTGTGCTCTCTGGTGAAAAATAATTTGAATAAATTCACTTGAACAGTAAAATGCCAGAACATGCATTGAAATTAATTAGGAAGATGATGAGCTGGCTAATTGCTGGACACAGGTTTTGTATGTTCTTTGCAGATTTCCACAAATCAGTGAAACAGCTAGCAGAGAGCGAGCAAACACATGCATCAGTAAACCAAGCTTTGTAAAAACCTGTAAGGATGAACATTAGTATTGGGAAGGTAGATAATGCTGAGGATGATCAGACACTCCTTCCAGACCGGAAAAAGATGTTTCTTGTCAAAAAAATAATTGTCATTATTAGATTCTAAAATGACTGTATCAATAGAAGATTTGGTGACATAATAGCCCTAAAAGGATGACAAGGGTCAGATATTTGAAATTTAAGATGGAAGATATTACTCCTCTATTTTGAAGAAGAGTAGTGGTTTGTTGTAACAAGCTGGGGTGTTTTTTTAACTATGTCTTTTCTTTTCTTTTCTTTTCTCTTCTTTTCTTTTCTTTTCTTTTCTTTTCTTTTCTTTTCT